>MU905025.1:0-16959 GCA_036418205.1 Ostertagia ostertagi | reverse complement strand
TAACTGCTTTCTTTAGTGCCCTGTGGCAGCTCTTTGTATGTGTGGTTAGGTTCCATAGAGTCATGTTACGCGCCAGTAACACGTCGTTGGAAAAGCTACGTTCGTCCCTAAGTTTTGCACACCAGTGTATATTCAAGTGAGTGAGGTTGGCTGCATTGAGAGCTCTCAAATTCTGAGTGAAAAAATCTGCATTGCAAATCCGAGACTACTCAAGACCCATTCCTTCTTGGATAAGAGGACACGATTTTGAAGGTGAACATGGGCCTGACTATTCTAGAGTTCCATTTCTTTCCTTTCTTCCTTTGTATTTTTCATGATAAAACGGAAACACTGTTGATGATGATCCTGGCCCTAGTCTAATTTTACAGAAAGTCAATAGATTCTTACCATTGGCTCATAATGCTTGACAATCTGAGTAGCGAGAATTTCAACGACATCACAGTTCTTGAACTGCACTACTGCGAACAGAAGATCAGCTCGTTTAATGAATCCATGGATGCGCTCGACCTAAGAATATATGCTCACAAGGGAGAATCTTCACACAAGTTATTATAATTCGAAACCACAAAAGGGAGTATCAGCTGCTGCTTCGGGGTAAGGTGATCATTCAGAAGATGTTACTTCACAGGTTATCGCAACCAAAAAAAAAACAGGCAAATGTGAGGTTGTAGGTGGCTTACCGTCAAACCACGTTCGAATCCATGAGGCCGCACAAATGGTTCTTTAGGAGCTGACTGAAAACAGTGCTCTAATTCATGCAAAACTGGATCTATAGAATTAGCCTGATAGACATACCTCGATTTTTTTCACAGGCTTTGCTTGAATTTCACGTGACTCCGACCCCTTTTTCACGTCTTGCTGAAGCAGTGTTCAAAAACTTTATTCAATTTGGAAGAGATCGTTAAACATGTTTTCAACGAATAGAATGCAAAAAACGTTGGGAGACCAAATAAAGATTTCACATGACAAAGGGCTATTGAGTGAATTGGACAGACATAAGTTAATGAATATATTTACACAAATTAACCAAATTGCTACATCAGTTACTGTTCCACTGTTGAAAACAGTTCGGCTGGTAAGCAGGGATCATGATAAAAAACTTATATTCCGTAAATGGCAACGGTACATACCACAACTTCAGTGGAGCGCTATGAACAAGGCACGTGGAGTCATAGCAACCAATTATGAGAATGGCAATTCCCTTCAGCTCCTTCCTTTCGTAGTCACCCTAGCGATGAGAATGGGGCAATGGTCTAATGTCCACAGCTAACTACCGCTCTGCTCAGGGGTTGAGAGTATGGGCATTTTCTTTTCATCACGACTTTCGAACTATTGATCAATGTTGACCAACTAATATTGTTGTGAATCTTTCGACGCCCACGAAGTTCTTATATAAGCGATCAAAATGCGTAGATCCTATTCCAGACCCAACCACTTTACTTGCGAATGATATCGCAGAGACTGGCATAGACTGGGCGACGGTCCAAGACAACAAAAGGCGAATTAGAGGAAGCAGATCGAGTAGGGTGGGATGGGAAGTTTGGAAAATCCCGTAGGAAAAGGCGTAACAGCCTGAGGAACTGATCCTCCTTTAGCGAGAAAGCGTTCATTGGAGTAGATATCAAAAGGGTACTCTGCGGGTCCTCACAGACTGCGGGAAGGGCGAACAAAAATCCGTTTTGTCAAAAATAGTTTTGTCAAAAATAGTTGAGAAAACATTCACCTCCATCTTCGAAGCGGACGCTGTATAATTGGTAGACAGCACTTAAATTGACGTGAAAATCCCGTCATTAACAAAATCGACTCAAGTATCGAATTTAATATCGAGGTGGATGCTTCCTCAACTATTAACGTAATAACTTGACAACATATGGAGACGCGAGGGTAACGCCGTTCACTTTAGGCCCTCGTTGGAAATTGAGACGCGTTCACGCACCCCAAACAGCGAATATCAAATATATTCATCGTCTTTTCTAGGGCTATGCGCAGCTTTTCCCGAATTGTTTGTCTCTCTTCTATGGATTAGAACATAACATTATTGTGAACGACATAGGTCATTGTTTGTTCAAATATGCTCCAGTTTAGAAGAAGTTTTCCAAGCTCACCGAAAACCGGCGGCTTTGGTTCATTAATAGTTTTCATGCTATTCTCATGAACACGTCAATAAAAAAGGGTAGTGAAAGTAAATGCAAATCTAAAGAGACAGAAAAATACATGCTTCACTTGGTATAACCACATCAAAAGAGCTTTTGGCATCCACTACAGATAAAATGACTAAAATTTCCTTTTTCATTACCATTACATGTTCTTTAATCGGAACTTCGTCACTATATACTCTATTACCTTCTACGCATTGACTGTTACTGAGATGTTTTTGTACCACTGGTGCTTTAAAAAGTTATCAATAAAAATTCACGGATCCGAGGTGCGGCGGTCGCACTCGCAAAATCGGCCCGGTCCCACACGGCCAAAAAAGCCAAAACGCGCGCGGTCGTCAATGTGTTAAAGGAAGTTTGTGCATTTGCAAATCAGTAATTACATGTACATTGGCATATGGACCACAAACCATGTTTAACGGGGATGCTCGAGTTAGATTCAGCACTATTACCCCGTTCAAACTCACTGTGAAGCAGCAAATTTTGAAAAGTTTTTGCACCGAAATTCGTATTTGTTTGTCTTACTAAAAACTTTTGTAATAGTATTTAAAAGTCGTACGGAAGTACAAATTATGTCAAACAGGGAGCCTGATACACTAATCAACCCAAACTACGAGACGGCCGTTCCAATGGACTCTTGTTAGCATTGGTGCGCAAATGACATCGTAATGACATACAACCTTCGCAAATCCATATGCGACCATAGAAAGCGCCATATAAACTGGGTTCCCCTGATGAAACCCTACGATCATTAATGCAAAGCGACAGGCGGGTTGGGTTGTTGGCAGAGTCAACCCTGCGTTGCGCAGTTCGCAACGGCACGTTGAGAGATCCTCAACGCACGCTGTATGGGCGGAGACGCAGACGGCTCGAGCATGCGAGTGTGAATGTTCGCGCGAGAGAACGTGTAATCGGGCGAAACTGCGCAACGTGGCCGTTGAAACTGCGCAACGCAGGGTTGACTCTGGTACTTCGTAAATCATGCATTATGCGAAGTTATTTGATCGCTTGCATCAAAACAACTTTTAGCTATAAATCAGTGAGCTTAGAGAAAGAATTATTTGCTATGAACTAATGGGACAAAACGACCAACCTCAGATGAGATGGACGGGGAAGCAGTCTTCCGCTGGTCACTATCAGATTGTTTGGATACGCTATAAATACCAAATAATGAAATAACTGCTAGATACTGGAAAAAAGAAGAGTAACAGTACATGGAAGGTCGCAAAATTTAATAATGCCAATGATTAGCCAGTAAGTGATTAAATAAGCATCACGCCTATATTTGCAACGATTTAAGCTAGAGAGTAATTAAATAGAGGGCTGGAGGCATAAGCAAAAACCCGAGAATATTAATTAGTAGCAGGATACAAGAATTAGAAAAAACATTTTATCATTGCACGCGTTGCCTACTCGGCTTTATAAATAAGTGTCATGCTCTAGGTCAGAAAATGCGAAATATAATACTTAAGATACAGGCAGACATTAGTCCGACCCTGAAAAAATATGCACAAAGAGGTCACATCAGAACACACACCTAGTCGCACTTTGTTCCGCATCAGGAACATTAGTAGACGGTAAAGATGAAGACGTGGTGGATGTAGATTGCACACGCTTCCGTTTCGGAAGGGCGGGAGGTAGTGGTATCTAAAATGAATAATTATGGGGAATCTGAAGCTACATTCTATTTGAAACATTTTTCTACCTTTCTAAGAATGAGCATCAGCTCGATGAACGAGATAGCCTCCGTTATCTTATGGATGCGTGAGTATTTCACAGTCATAGATAGCCGACTGCTTTGAGGACAGCAACTCCAACTCTACGAACAAGGACAAACGAAAGGAAACTACAAAAACCCTGGTCCAATGACTTCCATCCCGATGATTTGCAAATTACTCACACCAACTTACCGTTTTGCGCACAGGCTGTTGAGGGAAGTAAGCACGGGAGAAGAGCGCGCCGACACGTCCGAGGATTGCAGTTGATCTTTGAAAGGTGTAGATGGGACATTTGGGACTGTTTGAGGTCCAGCTGTATTTGAATTCCCGAGGAACAGGCATAAGCGTTGCAGTTTCGGTTCGAGCTTGAACGGCTGAAAGCTTGCATTGGCTTATGCTATACGAAGTTATTACGGAGCGCTATGGACAAGATAAGTCCAGAAACGCTGAAACTAAATCAGCACGTTACCGCTGGTAACAATTGCTCCGCAGCATTGGACGATGTCACACAATAGCGGGTGACACCGAGGTTTTTAATGCGATGTGAGTTTCAGTTACGTACAGTGTGAAAAGAGCATCAACATAGCGAAAGGGGTAGTCCAATCAGGGGTCAACCCTATGTTGCTACAAGTAGCAACGGGGGTCGTATTTTGGTGAGTTTGGAGGGGGGTCGTACTTGCTTAGGTTGTAAGAAGTGGCATGTGATGAGAGGGGAGCGGCGCGGGAGAAAATTTGCCGTTTCAGCGCGCGTATACCCCTTCTAGAAAATGGAGCAGTTGAAATATGGGTAAAACATAGTGGAAATTGCAAAGGAAAGTAAGGCTGAATTTTCTTGCGCGTTTGGGTTCAAGGGAAGTTATTACCCCCCCCCGCTCGGACGCTAGTTCTTGGAAGGTGGGGGGGTAGTAGGAACTTCTTCCTGAGGGGGGCGGTCGTTAAAACTGGTTTCGAAAGTAGTGAGCACGCTGGTAGGACTGCCCTTGGTTCAATGTGGTGCATTCCATAATACGTTAATTCCAGCATCTATGAATTGACTTTTGCATGAATGAATCTGACGTGAACAATTACAATTTTTGACAAAGTTGGCTTCCAGAGACTACCTATGGACTTGGAGGTGGAAAACTGCAGATTCTGCGACTGCTCTGGTTTTCTCCCTGTCAAGCGAGAGGGTTTCCGCTCAATCCAAAAGCAAAGGAACGAAAAGAACAAGTCTCAGCAATTTTCGTGATAAGTTTTGTCTGCTTTGCATCGTGGCTGGCACAAGCTCCTCTCATTACTGGGATGCGTTTTACATGATTGAAAAAGGCGTCGGACACGACCGCACGAGAAAAATCGCTTTTCTCTTCCCACTAATCGACTGTAGTATGACTTGGAGAAAAGGAACAAAGTGATTTTTGCCTGGATTACAGACCAACTAGCAGGGATGCAGAGAAAAATATACCGAAATACTACGTATATTCTAAGGTGTAAACAAACAAGGCACACAAAAGATGCTCTAGCTACCGATTCGTTTCAATAATTTTTGCCTCTTGACGCTTGATATCAAATAATCTAGATTTACCATTGGAGAAATGCGACCTTGCAGATGACATACTCGTAAAGAAACGAAAGGAACTCCCCTTTTTACGGGTAATGTAAATACGAGATTTCTGAGAGCACCTACAATTTACGATTTACTTTCGCTCACCTTTCTCTTGGCTTTCATCACTTCGGCAGATTGAAGATATCGAAAAGATTCAGTGTTTGTATCATCTTTTTGAGAGGTCGCTTCTCCCAAACATTCACTTATCGTTGGGTTGGTTCATGGCGGGATCCAGAATCAGCACTGCTATTAGCTGAATTGATATGACCTTGCAAAGTATTTAAAATTCTAAGAAAGAACTCTTGAAATTAAAAAAAACGCCGACGATTTTGCGAACTCTCGTAAGTCTTCGAAGTGGACTAGTTTATTCAGTAATCATGAGTAATACTAAAAAATTATCAAAGTTTTATTTTGACGTTGAACATTTCGAGTTTAGAGAGCGACTTTTCCGCTTTCGCAGCGAGGATTCCAGGTCCACTCCTGATCATTGATGGACCGAGCGAAAAACCATCGCGACGCGTGATGCGACTTACTTGTCACTAGGACAGAAGAAATTTTCGCCGAAACAAAAAAGTCACTTTTCTTATAGCGATCCACAGCCATCACGTATTATATAACAGTCTAACTGTTCACCCTTAAAACCATTAGAGTACAATAATTTCGAACACTCAATTAGTGAAAGGACCACAACAAGAAGAAAAAAATTACCCATTTCTTTCCATAATTTCCGACTTATTTCCTTATGGTCAGTGTCATTTTCAGAATGTTCAGCCTCCAATTTTTTATTTGCTATGAACCCATGAAACTATTCCCATGGTATGAGTCCATGCCAGTTTGCCAAACACTGCTTGCTCCAGGAGTGCATAATAGTACAATGTCAGGGCGGTTTTGCCCATGATCTAAGCAAGTTCTTGGGAGTTATTACCAATAACGGAATCGTTACGGATAATAGGTTTTGGGGCAATTACTGGTACAATAAATTAATAAGAGCTGTCAAAAGCAAATTATATCCGTCTATTTTCTATTTGTTCCTGAATAGATAGCATCACAGTTAAACTAGCGAATTCGCCGGAACTGGAGTTCAGGGGGCGCGAAAATCTCGAAATCTTATCCTTCGTTACCAGAGAGCATTCTTTAGAGCTCTCTAGCACTAAGGTAAGATTGATAGGTGAACGACTCATGCAAAACCCACATTTGATAAGGACCGATAAGTTTCCTAATTTTCACGCATCCTACCCTCACCCATGAACTTATGCACATGGTCGCACACCTAAGGCTGCCCCACTTTTAGCCCCACAAGTGCTTCTTCGCTCCCCTGGCTCAGGGCCATTCCAGGCCGAATTGTGGAAGTACATTGGGAGTACATCACACACAATACCGGTACTCTTTGAATGAAAAATTGCGTGTCACTTTAGTACTGAAGAGCACAATGAGGTGGCCCTCTCGAACATCTTCACCGCGATTATTGCTGTTAATGAGGCTTATTCCAGAAATATGAAGATCCACACGTACTGATAGGAAATTATGAGGCTAGTATAAAGTCAAATTTGTGTTCTAGAACTTATTAACTTAGTAGGAAAAATAAAATGATATCACCTAGAAACTGCATACCTTCGAGATCAAAACCATCAATGAGTGTCGTCGTTTGCCGTAGGGGGAGAGGTCTTAAAACAGAAGTTTAGACGCTCATACATCAACACGGATCAGAACAATAGCCAAATTCTATATCTTACACTTCTTCTTAGAGGAAGACGATTGTACGCTATGTCTATCAGAGTGATCACGTTTTTTTCGAAGAACTATGTTCTTTAGATTTTCGCGCCTCATGCTGTATCCAATATTCTTTGATCGCTTCCGGACAATCCTGCAAAACAAATGAGTCTTATCGCCAGTAGTAGCAATGTACGAACTTGCCATTTTGAGTTTTAGATGCAGCCATTCGTCAAACTTGCTGGTGACATCTCGCCACGCCACTTTGTACTAGTCCCGCCGCGACGATTCCTGTGATCGACAATACATTCAACCTGAAAGTGGTTCTCTTTTCACTAGCTACGCCTCTATTGAGAGTACACTTGGTCCAAAGCTTCGTTCGAAATAATGAACCTAATAGCGCTTAAGCTCGAATCAGACGAGAAGATCGGCCTCATAGACTTCTTCGTCGGCCATCGAAGGGACCTGAAAAAGAAAGTGTTGAATAGCATAAACTTTTGGTTTTCACGCTGATAGGTGACTCAAGCCTAAGGATACGTTTCTGTACGTTCATGAATATTTGCTGAAAGACTTGTTAATGTGTTTACGGTTAGCATCAACAAATGATCCAGAAGCAAATCATTGGGCACCCTTTCACTAATAGAGGGCGTTGCTCTGTAAAGTTGCTCGTATCCTGGGGCCGTATGCTGAATGTTGGGTAGGGGACGGGGATGGGTGAACGTTGGGGAGGTTCGTCGCAGGACCCTTCTGGGCAGCTGTCGCACCTTCAATATTGCAGCTCTGTTTGTATTCTTTCATCGCTGCTTTTGGTATGAAGAAAGATATTTACGTGCGAATATACAATCAGAAACAGTAAAAGGGTGAAAACAAAGCTGCAAAATCAAAGGTGCGACAGCTGCCCAGAAGGGTCCTGCGACGAACCTCCCCAACGTTCACCCATCCCCGTCCCCTACCCAACATTCAGCATACGGCCCCAGTGAACTCAAGGGAGTGTTACTCCTTCTGGGACTTCATTCGCGCTTTCGCTGAATTATCGGATCGTACCGGTGTTCAAAGCTGAATAGGTGCAAAGACAGCTACACACGTGGTGTGCAGGCTACTTGTTCTAGGATGTAAGGCCTGTGACGGCGGAAGAAGTCTGGGAGGATTGAATTTACTATGGTCACAGTCTCGTCTCCTTCCATGCTTCCTAAAGGTCCGATCACACTGGCAGTTTGTGATGTGCAGTTCGAGTGTGGGAGCGATACGTACCGATTGTGCAGCTTGGAAATTGCGACTGCCAATTCGAAGCAATGGCACGATCGATACATGTCTGTTTCACATTCGAACTGCAAGCCGTACTGCATATAATGTCGACCCTAAGGCTCTCTCCTAAAAATAACTTAATAGAAGAAAATGCCTGCAGCGAGGTCTGACGTCGGACGCTCGCTGCGCGCAATATGCTTCCATTCCACCTTCTCGTGGAAAAAAACACCAAAATATGTTCCTTTAATTCACGCCATGCAGAGAATGGCATCTAAGTGAACTAATCAGTCACACAAAGGACTTGTCGAGCTGCAGACGTTTGCAGAGAAGTTGAAGCAAAGGGAATTATAAATATAGGGAGCACGCCTAAAAATCGGATAAAAACGGTAATACAGGATGTAGGACCTTCCAACCGAATTTCTTTCTCCTACAGGAATTCCAGTACTCGTCGGGCGTTCTCGACTTGTTTTCTTGCCACTGCCTAAAACCGACTAGCGATTGGAAAAGCATTGATGAAATGAAAACAAATATACCGGATGTGTAGCACGAGATGATAAACAAGCTATATCACAAGAGTTCGGTTATGAGCAAATCAGCTGAGGCGGGAAAATGTGCACCTCTCATCTTGGAAGCAGTTGCGTTACCGACTACACTACCACTACCAAGACGGCGCTGTTTCCTAACCCAGCTTCATTTTAATTTTACTTGTTTTTGTTATTCCTCCTGCTTTTCGGCCACATTTTCACGGCATCAAAAAAAATCTGTCTTCTCTAAAATTGTGACTTGACATCGTTTCTTAAACGAATCGCCTCCAACCTTTTTATCAACAACCTCAGGAATACAAACCAGAGACTTTCATATCTGAAAAAGCGAGCAAAGCGGGCAGAAGGCATCTCATGTTGGCCAAATAAATAGGCCGCGTTCATAGTTCGCGACTTCGGAGATTAGGATAGTACGCGACAATGAAAAACATATGTATTGACGGGGAGGTGGGATAGTAGTAGATTAGGATAGTAGTAGAGTAGGAGATTGCGCTGACAAGTCCTAGTGCATTACTTTGTATAGCTTGCAGTATACATCGATTAGATACGTATCGATTGAAATCGCTGGAGAGTAGTAGATTGCGATATTACGATAGTAGGATAGTAGTAGAGTAGGAGATTAGGATAGTAGTAGATTAGGATAGTGCGCTGACAAGATTAGATATGTATTGATCTATTCGCTTGAAGTCGCCCAATCTACTACTCTCCAGCGATTTCAATCGATACGTATCCAATCTTGTCAGCGCAATCTCCTACTCTACTACTATCCTAATATCCTGTCGCCTACTATCCTAATCTCCCGAGTCGCGAACTATTGACGGGCCTAGACGAAATTAGTTCGCGCGTTGGTGTATCGATTCAAAGATCTTGTTTCTGCTTTGTTTTTCTATGAATGATGAGTTGAAGATCGAGAATATAAAACGATGCAAAGGCTGAATGTGACAAGACGACGACCCTCAGAAATCAAAAATCGGGGTGCTCATCCAGTAAGGGGGGCATCAAGTGGCTGCCCTCACCCCCACCCCCTGACTGCCTACACTCCCCTTGGCGCACAGGTTTCTTGAAGTACGGGACCCCTTAGCCAGGGGAGAGTGAAGGCAGTCTAGGGGGTGGGCGATGAGGGCAGGCACTTGACGTTGCATCACAATGCCCCCCCATTACTTGGTATGAGCCCTAAAATGATGTTAGGAGTTAGAGCCAAGAATGGAAAAAACCTATCACAAGAGAAAAGCTGAATGAAGGAAAAAAGAAAAAGTGGTTGAGTCGGCTGTCCCGCGAACATTGCGGCGGTTCCCGTCGCGGCGCGTGTTACTGGGCGCCCAATCTTTCGGGCCAAGCATTGTTTTCGGCCTCGTTGTAATGCCAAATGGCCACGTGCATTGTCACTTACAATTCTGATTTCACAAAACAAACAGGAGACGCTGTTCTTCCGCCAGTTATTCCTTGCCATTTATTTGCTTGTGAGAACTTTACAATTTTCTGATTTCGCACGGCAGAATTTTGAGTTCGGCTACTGACTTTGAATTTGATTTCTTACAAGAACGAAAAAAAGCAATGACGCGGTAGAGAGGAGAACAAAAATATGGATCATAGTTGTCACAACGGTCCAAGGTAACGTAAAAGGATGCCAGTACTTAGAATGTAACTCATCATCTGCAAAATATAGAAACAGTCCTATTCCTAAAATATAGAGGCAGGAGTACAGACATAGATATGAAGTGCTGCAGCAGTACTGCTATTATACGGTATAATCAAGCTATATCTACTTGACTCCCTCTCTTACGCCATCCGAAGAGCTGAAAAGCGATAGGATGATAGCTTACGGGAATAAACGGTACCTTAATTTCGTTAGACTCAATCCTAAAGTGGGAATGGGGTTGCCTCAAGACAGTATTGGCGTCGTTTCATGAAAAAAGGGCTCTTCATTACAATGCAACTGCTGCAAACCTAGGTTTAGAGAGCAAATAGTAAGTGAGCGCACGCAGCGAAAGGTGCTAAATTCCTGCTTCTGCGTTAAAACATATTATTTACTAAGATTTATTTTTCAGGCACAAAGGGTACATGAGATCGACAGAGAACTGTCGGGCAACGCATCATGAAAAGCACAAAACAAAGGAGGAGCACATGTGGACTGGCAGAAAGGCAAGCACCACGAGGGTGACGTCACTATTCCTTGGTGAGGCAGGGCTTCGTCAAGAGGTGCTAAGGATCGAGCATCCGGGTCATCGGTCGGAAGAGGCTATAGATTCCTCGAGAAGTTCATCACTGTGGTTCATCGCACGCCCTGAAAGCAAAACATGAATCACACCTAAGTATCCGAGCCGCAAGGTGCTGCACTCACACCCCCCTTTACCAAAAGTTCGTCCCGGACTCTAAAGTTGATGTGAGTCTAAAGAGCACACCTTGCTCCCGGAGGAAAGTTAGTCTAAAGGTTGTTCACGAGATGTTCGGGACGAGCAGTTAGGTTGAGTTCGCCTTCGTACTCGCTGATGGAGTAGGGATCGCTCACAGAGGAGGTGCTTGTCATGATGAACTGCCCGGTGACAGCGAGGACGGCCATATTTAGACGTCGGTGTTGTGCAATACTCCGATCGAATCTGGAGTGAAGTCTTGTATCGCAATGTAAGGAAATCAGCGCAACCCACTTTTGTCGGCGAGCTTGAAGCTCGTAGAGGGGGCAGAGCATCTTCATGTGGCGGTACGGATTCGCTTGTAAAAGGTATGTGTACAAGTTGACTGAGGAAGGAGGCCAAGCCGTAACAGCCAGCATGGATACGTGGTTCCGATAGTCCCCAAGTCATTATGAGCTTGCTCGCTGAGCGCGCAAAGGAATCCCAGGGGTTGGGAAGAGCATGAGTAGTATTGCGCCAAGTAGGATCGGAGTATGGGCGGTGGCTCCATATATGAGCACACGCATAGGCGTGCGTCGGAGACGGTGGTCGGCTACGAGCTGCACGATCTAATTCATGGGACCTTTACGACGGCTGGGATGACGAACCGCTGCTGTCTGCCAGGAAACGCTGAGTGGGAAGCCGTCTCAGCACGAGCGACTGCGGACGGCAGGCGGGTCATGGGCTGACAGTCAACTGCTCCATAAAGTGGTAATGGCGTGAGCCTACGGAAACTTCCTCGCTGCACGTTGCGAAGGTCTGGATGCCCCGGCGAGTTGGGTGCGCGACGACGGCAGGATGTTCCGTGGGATCGCGGAGATAGGATAGGTGGCTCTGATGTGGCACCAAACCAGAGGTATCGAGCCGCATAGTTTAGACGGGCTGCTTTCCATAGTGGTAATAGGACATCTGGAACAGAAAATTTAAGGTTTGGCGGTGGTTTTATGAAAAAAGGTGGATTGCAACCCACTGAATGTCCATCGTGCGTATGAAACATCGAATTAGCAGAGTATCATTATTTATCACACTAGAGAGCTCCTATAGTGTTCAAAACAAGACTTAAAGGAGGATTGCACGGAAAGAACGAAGGTCGAAGAAGGGAGAAATCGCCTAGTGGGGAGAGCGGTGAATCTCTTGAGGGTGCGGACAGACACGCAATCGGCATCGAAAGATTTGACCTCTGAGATCTAGCATGGCTCAAAGTTGGCGAGTTCGGCGATCTCCGCCCACCGATCGTCTGATCACTCGCCGTAGTACAATAGGTGGCGAGTGATTAGATAGCTGAGAGAGCGTAGGGTTGAAGAGGGCAAAGCGATGAGAGTCCCATCAATGCTCAAATCAACGGACAAGGAAGGGGTCCCATTTCTCCGGTTCTGGGCCGTTTTTCGTGGTTTCGCTTTCTTTCTGGTACTACTCACCATCTCTACCTCAATTTGGAATGGGTTGCTTTTCCATCGTAAATTCGTCCTTTAAGGTTATGTTTAGCATGGGCACTTTCGAGCACTGGTAGGGAAATGTTTCAGCTCTTTTGGAAAAAGCTGAAATTGTAATAAATCTATATCTAGTTTTAATGAAAGGAATTGCGAGTATTTCAACCTAGTAGACTAGACAGCCACATTGAAGTAACAACAAGAAGTGTTTAGCGAATTTTTCTAATTGCCTCATATTCTAGGCGTGAGAAAGATTGGTGTTTTTTGTCCAGGACAAGGACTTACCTGTACCTCATCGGGCGAGCGGTCATCCTTTGCGCAATCGGCGATTCGCTTGACTGCGCGATGCGCGACTCGGCATCAGCTACACATTCCTTGTTTGCCTACAAAGTGTGGGTCTATGAGGGTAAACTGCTCCTCATCCCCGGCTCTTAACTTCTTATGAAGGTGACACATAATGTTCCGAAAAAATGACATTTTTGCTGACAAATTGCGTATACAGGAACGATGGCTCTAAAATCCTGTTGAAGGATGGAATAGTAGAATTGGAACGCGCGAAAGAGCGTAAAAAAACGAATCTTTACTCGAAATTTTAGCAAGAAGTCCTATGTGGATGTCGTATTTAAAAATTTTCCCGTTTCTTTCAGGGTACTTTATCGAGCCAGGGGAAAGTGTTGGTTAGTAATATATCTTTGCTCCCCGAGAGTGTGATTGGATATTTGATACTTGCAATGTGCCAAGAATTTCTTTGCAGCCGGTGATCACCAGCCGAATTTATTTTTATTTATTTATATATTGAGTTGTTTATTTATTGATTTAATTTATAGGCCCATATGAAGCGCTCTTACACACCTGGTAAAAAGGGTGACCACTAAATGCAACACGCTTTTTTAACATTTATTTATTTATTTGTTTATTTATTTATTTATTTATTTATTTATTTATTTATTTATTTATTTATTTATTTATTTATTTATTTATTTATTTATTTATTTATTTATTTATTTATTTATTTATTTATTTATTTATTATTATGTCCGTACATGAGACGTGACAGTGATAAAAGGGCGTGGATAAGGCATCTGAGCGGATGATCAATCCTATTTTAGGATGCGTAGAATTATAGATTTATGATTAGTGGGTGATTTCGGGTATTCGGAACTTATAGGATAGTTAGTAAAAAAAACCCCCCACTATTCAGATAAAATAGGAACAAAAACCCGCGTAAGTAAAAAAGACAAACAACTCGTACGAATGAGGGGGCAGCGGCATAGAGCTGCGTAGGGAGAGAAGTCGGCAATGTAATCCCATTCAAATCGTAGTGGCACTTAACACATTCACGCCGATGGCCGCCCATATGGGCTGCCAACAACATGTGCTTCTAGGATGGCAGCCCATATGGGCTGCCAAGCTGATAATCGCTTGCCAGGCGCTAGGAATGGACAGATAGGTGGGTAAACCTCGTAATCGAGTGAGAAATGCTTTTAAATTCCTTCACGGGGAAAGTGAATAAATGCTCTCTTTTCGTAACCACTATTTGTCGTTCTGATCGAAATACTACTATTATATGTTTAGATAATCTTACACATTGAACATTGCTGAAATCATTTTGTGGCATTCATCGTTTATTTTGTTCATTTACCGTAATAACTTCGTGGCTTATGTGGTGGAAGGCGCGGCGCACACAAATCGGCGTCACGGCCACGCGACAGTAAAGTGCGAAAAGCGCGGCGCGTCACTCACGTGAATGCGTGATAGTCGGATTTGGCTTATACAAAACGTATCGGTTGGCCCCCCCAATAAACGTCTAATTGTGTATCATCGCGAAAATCGGGATCCGCAGCCGTATTTAAAGGAATCTTGCGCGGAAAATTCTTGCACTCTTTCCTAACATGAATATGTCAGTTGTGATCACTGGAAATAGCACACAAAGTTTCACGCATGAAGATTCGGTTTCTGAAGAGAAACAAACGTACAAAAACTACACGTTATGGACCATCGAAGGACCAGGAGGCAGAGCCAGGCGAGGCATGGAAAGAAGACGGCGTTTGGCCGGCTACGTACCAGGCGACGCAATGAGAGAATCGGGTTAAAGCGCGCGATTTCGGAGAGTGGAGACAAATCGATCGATGGAATAGGATGGAGTAGAAGTGTAAGATGTGAATGCAACGAAGCAGAAGGCCAGAAAGAGCTTCTAGTGAATGCACTCCAAGAACCAAGTTTGAGCATCCCCGTCGCCAGCATTCGTGAAAGACGTCCGTGGGCAATTCGAACGCGTAGCAGCCTTTTCGAGTTTTCGAATTTCTAATCAAAACGAAAGCAATACTTCAGTTCTTTTCACTATTATCGTGGATAATGAGTCTCAAGCCAGTGATTTATGGCTGAAATAGAATCATGATTTTTCCGCGCAAGATTCCTTTAAGAAGCGCCAATGTGCACTACAGTGCGTTCACGCCCTAGCAGGGGATGGCAGGTCGTCTCGCGCTTGCTATTCAACATCAGATCCATCTAAGACGCTCAAGGAAGAAATATCGACATTCACAACGAGTACAGAGAGCAAAGACTCTACATATCCCTTCAAATAGCAGTCGAAAAAATCATAATTAGTCATTCTGAGTGTAATACTATGTGGGCAATAACAAATATGACATCTAGAAACTTTTGATTTTTTTTTGAACTTCTATTATTTTTTTACTCCTCCCAATGGATCTTCCATCAACAGAATGCACGTTTCAGTGATGACATTTCCATTTCAATTGCTTTGTCAATTGGGCGAAGCTTTCTCAGCTGCGATAGAGAGCCAGCCTATTCGAGCCGGGTAAGGGCTCGAGAACTGCACTTGTTCTTCTTCTTCTAAATTCCCTGATGGCTAACAGAAACAATAGCATTCCGTCTCTACCTTTAGAAGCAGCACATGAGTTCAAATTCCCTCTCGAACTCAGAATGGGATACATTCGATTTGAAGCGTGCTTCTGTCGCCTAAGCGATCTTCTTTCCGAAAAACAAGCGACGTGGCGCCTGTTGAGGCATCCGGAGGTCGTCGTCGTCGCAACGTCATAGCTTGAACGACAAACTTCCAAAAAGTTCGCCTGACTCTTAAAAGAGGATTCACGATAAGAACGAAGGTCAAAGAGGGGGAAAATTGCATAGTTGTGAGACAAGCGGAGCTCGCGCGCAATTGGCAGCGAATAATTTGACCTCGGCGATCTATTAGGTTGGTCCATAAGTCTTGCAACAAACTGGCTAAATTTTGATTTTAATATTTTTATTATCTTTTTGTTCCATTCATCCAGCATGATACCCACCATCAATATCTACAACCTATTGCCAACGCACTAGTAGCTGTTCGATGCCTCCCTTGTAGAACTCCACTGAATTCTGATCGAAGAAAGATCAGATGTCGATTTTGACATCATGATGGTTAGGATGAGATTTCTTCTCTAGGAGGTGGTCTGGAGAGGGAGCAGGTGGGCATCCTTTGGCACGAGGTCAGGGCTATAAGGTGGATACGGAAGAACTCTCCGTCCGAGAGTCCCAAAATTTTCCTGGATTTTCTTAGCAAGAGGTGGTTCAACGGTGTCATAAAAAGCAAACTTTGCCTTGCTTTTCTTTCGTATTGAAAGCGTTGCAATCGAGCTGTGGACGGTTGACTTTCGCGTTGACTGCGACATCTACACGTAGGGGTTTCCAGAGCTCAACTCCTCTCGTGTTCCACCAAAAATCCGAGAAGGCCCTACTTGGACGAGGTTGAACTTCAGCAGTAAGAACTCCCAAAGCGTTTGAGCTGGACTATCGAATGGAAGTATGGAATCGAATGGAAGTAGAATGTGTGCCGCATCCCAAAAAGGGAATGATCAACGGCAAATGCTTTATCCTCTATTTTATCCTTTACATTCTTCCAGCGTAAGTTGTAAGAAAGGGGCAATCGTCATCTAATTTCGTCTTGGTATAGGCCATGCCGACCTCACTCAAGTTGCAGAATCGATTGAAAGGTGTTATATGATCATGACCAGTTGACAGAAGCTGCATTGTAGTAAACACATTTCGTAACTCCTATAACCTGAGAACAGCTCATTTGCCAGGGCATTTCCATACTTCCATCATTTATTGAACTGCTTTCAACTCGCTCTTCTCATAAAGATTGAAGAACGGAGCGACTTAAAGGCAAAATTCTAGCTTAACATAT
>MU905023.1:0-14949 GCA_036418205.1 Ostertagia ostertagi | reverse complement strand
ATGGAGCCGACATGAGGAAGAACCATCGAAGACACCTGGAAATCTCGAGTGGACATTTTTCAGATACTTCGGTATTCCTTACTCCTTTTCCCCTTACTTGACTTGTTGCCTCATTTTTCCGTCATACTAACTATTGAAGGCGGAATTCTACGAAGAAAAGGCAGGCCCAGTCGGACATTACCATTTAAAGGAGGAATTCACGATTAGAATGAAGGTCGAAGAAAGGGAAACTGACCTAGTTGAGGGACCCACGGACCTCCTGAGGGTGCGAACTGACGCGCAATTCGCATGGAAAAATTTGACCTCGGCGACCTATCATGCCTCAAAGCTGGCGGGTCCGGCGATCTCCGCCCACCGATCATCTGATCACTCGCCGTAGTTCAATACGTGGCGAGTGATTAGATAGCTGAGAGAGCGTAGTGTTGAAGAGGGCACAGCGATGAGAGTCGCATCAATGCTCGAATCAACGGGCAAGGAAGGGGTACCATTTCTCGGGTTCTGGGCCGTTTCTCATGGTTCTTCCTTCTTTCGTGTACCACTCACCATCCTAGATGTTAATTTGAAATGGGTTTTGCTTTTTTACCTCGCTGATTTCGTCCTTTGAAGCGAATTTTCCACGGAAAGAGCTCGCGCTTTTTTTATTACCACTGAAAAAACGATCAGGCGCCGCCCGCCCCGCCCCCACCCCTAGGCCCCTAAAGCCTCACCGGGGGGGGGCGGCATAGCAAAAAGAACGGAACATAAGCGTTAATACTTGATTACCAAGAGAAAATAATACTAATCCTACACACAAGACAAAATGATCACTCTTTCCGTGGAAGATTCCTTTAAGGTATCGTTTTCTGTGGTAATGAGGGCGGAGCTTTTTCCGTGGAAGATTCCTTTAAAAGATGGTTAGTGATACACGAAGGAAGAAAAGCCGAAAGTATGGCCATGAACCAATTAAACCCTTGCTGGATTTGTTAGACGCCAATTTACCAAGGCGAGAGCATCTCCAAGAAAAACGCTACGCACATGTGGAAAGAGTGGAGGATGAGTGAAAGGGTTAAATAGTGCGCTTGATTTACTCCGAAGGTTTATGCAATCTTCAAACCCCACTTCCTCGCTTACCAAAGAAACATGCAAGGGCAGCGAAAGCTTTATTTCCCCTATAAATTAATTTTATTTGTTTTTTCGTCGAATCGACGTGACAGTCTTTTTATTTTTCTTCAAATATAATGGTGTCGCCTGAAAATTTCAACATCATCGCTCGACCTCTTTCCCCTTAGAGGGAGAGAGAGTCCTCTAATTTTGCATAACCTTTTTTCAGGGCTAGCCTTTTTAGTAGGTCACACCGAATAACAAGAAAAAAGGAGCGAAAAGAACAATAGTTTGAGAAATAGGTGACCAGTAAATTTTATAAACCTTGATCTTGAATTAGCTAAAGCAAACTGTAAGCTGCAATATATAACTGTCGGCAAAAATTCAGGTGTGGATTCCTCACCTTGGCATGGGTAGTCCTGATTGAGCCAGTTCGACATTGGCTTATTCTGGTGCTTGCACTGAAGACAAAAGATCTACTTCTGACATCTTTGATTGTCAGAAGAACGATAAGTAGCTTTTTTTTTTTAGAGAACTCTGACCGAAGAGAGAGTGCGGATGCCATGAAGCCGCCATACCTTTTAAAGGTTTCTCTTCAAAAAAAATGTAACCAGACCTATGAGAAAGCAGAGTACATATTTCTAAAATATTCAAGTGCACGACGTTATCATATGTAGTACCAAATGTTACACATAGTGTAAGAATTTATAGTGTAAGTATCAGCCAAACGTTCTCAAAGCCCAAGGAAAATGTTAAATTGTCTTCGTAAAAGTAGCTAAAGATGAAATTTGTGATGAAAAGACAGCTGATAGGTAATCAAGCTACAGATGGTCAATCATGCAAAGAAGAAAAAAATCGTTTATCCGACCTCGACGGCCCGCCCGCTGAAACGAAGGCAGGTTTCGCTGACGGATCTAGAAGCCATGTTTAACTTCCACGCGCATCCAACACACAGTATGCGCTGCGACGCGTCCGGTTGACCCCTGCTATTCTTGTCGCGCGACGGCCTCCTGTGGCCACCTGAAAAAATCGAGATAATAATGGCCTTAAATCCGAGAAATGGAACCCCCTCGCCTTTGAATTGACGTATTGATGCCGCCTCTCATCGGCGCATACCCTCATCCACGCTGACCTCTCCTCTGCTGAACCGGCTCGAAACCAGACACAAGAAGAAGCGAAAGGCGGTCGACAGGAGGCAATAGCGCGCCAAATGCGCCGCGGGGAAGGCCAAGCTAGATCACTGGGGGCATATCGTTTGAGAAGTCCGCCTGTCTCTCCCCTAACACATTTCTCCCTTCTTCAACCATCGTCCTTATCGCGTAATCCCACTTTGGTCGACCATCAAAAGGTTGAATTGTTGCAATTTCGTAGGCAAAAAGCAGCATGCCTCAAACTCGTGTACGTTTACAGCGTGGGATGTGGGGTTGAGGGGCCTAGCGTTGGAAGGCGGTTCGCCTCTTAGATTGCACCCACTAGTCGCTTGTAACAGTGTGAAGGCAAGAAACAACTGCATTGTACTAATGACGTCAGAGGTTAGGGACATGTTTTCATGGCTTTTTTAAATCAACTCAGTTCATTTATTTTCCCTCTATCGATCATTTTAGCCTGACGTGGGAGCACGCTGGTTTGCAGAGGCGGCACGGGATCACCTCTATTCGCGACAACAGAGAACGTCGAGTGCAGACACACCACATGTTACGACGACCAAGAAACAACAATGGAAAAAATAACTTTTTTGTTAGCCATCGTCACTTATGGTGTGTAGTCTGCACTCAACGCTTTCCTCGTTCACCGAAATAGAGGAAACGCTTCTAATAATCCGCTCATCATATAATCCCTCATTTTGTTCTGAACAAGCGAGCAAGTACGCACGGCCACTTATAAAAAGAGCATTCATTCGTATTAGCGGCTTTTACCTTCAGGACTTGCTTTTATCGCTTTCTTTAATTGCTTCTGTTTCATTTTCTATCGAAGTTCTTTCTTCAAGCCTTCCACTTACTTCTATTAAACTTGGGGTAAAACAAGAAAGTGATTGTTATTCATCAAGGGAATCCTTCACGAAAAAATCGTGGTTCAATTTCAGTTATAATTCACTGGCTTGCGACCCATTCACGATAAGAATGAAAAGAACTGAAAAATTGCATTTGTTTTGGTAAAAATTCGATACGAGGCTGCTACGCGTTCGAAGTGCCCACGGACGTTTTCCATAAATGCTGGCGACAGGGATGCTTCCACTTGTCTTGAACAGCCTTAACTAGAAACTCTTTCTGGCCTCTAACGCAGTTCTCGGAGAGAAAAGTAAATGGCAGTGCACTCGACGAAAAAGTCCGGAAAGTCAGTTGTTTTTAAGAACTGAATCTCGTTTTCGAATTACTGACATGTCAAATCGGCTCACATTTCTGTGGATAACCTATATTTCCTCGCGAAAGATGCAAAAAATCTCGAAATTTCGAAGAATGTGTTATTTTAAAATTGCATGTCGTAGGGTTTGAGAGCGAAGATGTTTCCACGCCCTCGTATTTCTTCCATAAAAAGTGCAGATTGGGTGCATGGCGCACCCAAATGCATAAAAGTTAACGAGATTTCATCATAAACGATCAGGAAATTTGTAATTTTCAGAGGTTTTCTTCCAATCTGATGCCGTTTTCCCTGCTTTCAGGTAACTTATCGATACTCATTTTTTCTCGTTCTACGGCACACATTAATAATTAATAATTCTTCGCAATTTGCCGTGTTTCAATGAGCATCTATGCCTTTGGACGGTTGAACGGTAACAGTCTATGTTTCAGTGACCCAGCCAGCTGGTTACCAGAAGATAAGCCATTGCTACATATGAATATGGTGCCAGGGCCGAAGGTGAACACTTTTCAGTTTTGTAGTTATTCAGTTTTGCAACCAGGATCTACCTCCCCTTCAAAAAGCCAGAAAGTGTCGGGTGCAGACCATACACCACAAGTGACGACGGCCTCCACAAAATGCAAATGTTTTCTGCCATGAAATGATTAGCCTGTTGCAGTTGTATTCTATCAGTTGTCACTAATTACAACTATCATTTACCAAAAATCAGCTATCACTATGAACCACTAACCAGATTTACTTGGAGGCCGTCGTCAGTTGTGGCGACACTTTCTGGCTTTTTGAAGGGGAGGGTAAGTTTAGGTGCTCTCATTTATTTGATAACTACGCAATGCGTGGCGCACTCGACTTTCCTTGAGAGGCAGCGATTTCGAGAGGTTTCCGAGGAGTTTGGAACGGACGCAGGGGTGCCAATGGTACGACAGTGGCGAAAAAATGAGAGAAATCCGTCGAGAAAATGTAAAACAGGTCCCCCTCGTTTGGACCTTGATTTTCTCTCATAGACGGGCGACAGTCCAGACAGCGGACGTATGGACGAGTTCGCCGCAACGCTTTCACAAAACGTAGTCTAACCTCATCACAATTGTAAAATCCTGAAACCTTTTTTCCAAACTACCTGAATAAGCCGTGTTCGCTCGAGAAGCTTCCCTCGATTCTGATAAGAATCTGCTTTAAAGTTGGCATCATTAGTCACCAGCAAGTTCTTCTGCTCAGCGTTTCTAGCGTTTTCCTGGCCGCTTAAAGGCAAGCTCTGGGATAAAATGAGGGAGTTCTCTGTACAAGTATGACGCCTCGGGTGCCAACTGAATCAGACCTAAAGAAAAAAGCCTCTCCGTTAGTTACTTACAATTTATAAGAAAGAAAATATTATAGATAACCAGTTTGGCTGCGCACGCATTCGCGTGCATGAGACGGGGCTGCAGCGGTAAAATCGGGCCCATCAGTATTTTTGTCTTGATTTTAGCTTTCTGCTCGGTACATCTTACTTACGCCGCAAACTCCGCCCACATCCGGGTGTGCCACGCCCAGCGTTCACATTCAACCTCTACTCCTACTTTCACCTCTGGCGTATTTTTTTCAGGTCTCTAAGTCATCTCGGAGCCGAATTATGAGGTCTTGTAAATGGCGTTATGAGTCACGAATTTCTGAGGCAGACCCCGCCCACTTTGGTGCATGGTTAGCCCAACAATGGCATTCAACCCTACTCCATACCTCAATACTTATGCACATTTTCCCCGGTCGCCGGAACTTCTAGGAACCGAGTTATGAGAGCGGTGGCAAACTCCGCCCACATCCGGGTGTGCCACGCCCAGCGTTCACATTCAACCTCTACTCCTACTTTCACCTCTGGCGTATTTTTTTCAGGTCTCTAAGTCATCTCGGAGCCGAATTATGAGGTCTTGTAAATGGCGTTATGAGTCACGAATTTCTGAGGCAGACCCCGCCCACTTTGGTGCATGGTTAGCCCAACAATGGCATTCAACCCTACTCCATACCTCAATACTTATGCACATTTTCCCCGGTCGCCGGAACTTCTAGGAACCGAGTTATGAGAGCGGTGGCAAACTCCGCCCACATCCGGGTGTGCCACGCCAGCGTTCACATTCAACCTCTACTCCTACTTTCACCTCTGGCGTATTTTTTTCAGGTCTCTAAGTCATCTCGGAGCAGAATTATGAGGTCTTGTAGGGGACGAAATCGAGCTACGTATCTTTGTGGCAAACCCCGCCCACTTTGGTGCGTGGGTCGCCCACTGATATCAGTCGGCTATCATCTCTTCCCCAACCTTTTTCTACTTTTCTCCCATCTCTGGAACTTATTGGAACCGAGTTATGAAGTACCGTGGCAAACCCCGCCCACTTTGGTGCATGCTCCGCCCGCCAACAACGGTTGACCCTTTCCCTCTGCCAACCCTTATACGCTTTTTTCCCGGACTCCGGGACTCCTAGGAACCGAGTTATAAGCCTAATTGCAAACTCCGCCCACTTTGATGTAAGCCACGCCCATCCCTGACATTTAGCTTCCCCTCCCCTCCTGACCTCTATCCGTTGTTTTCCGGTCTCTAAGTCATCTCGGAGCCGATTTATGAGCTCTTGTAGAAAATGCTGTCCGCTTCACGACACGCTCCGCCCATTGTGGGCGGGCCTCCGTTCACATCATGCGTGGTGGAAATACCTTAGGCATTGCTCCCCTGCACTAATTTCGTTTCTGGTCTGTAGGCTTCTTCTTAACCGAGTTATGAATATTTTCACTGAGCACCCATTTTCTAGAGAACGCCCCGCCCACCGAGGGTGGGTCTCCTCAGTTCAATCTGGCTTACCAACCCACACCTATGCCCACTTTTGTCCCGGTCTCGAGGCTGTTTTGTGACTGAATTTGAAATCATGGTCCTCAGTACCACTCATTTCGACGCACGCCACGCCCACTGTGGGCGGGGCTCCGCTTAGGTAATGTATGTTTTTTACTTCTCGAGATATGGTACACCCATCCCAAACATGACCTGGACCCAGTAGGTTGTTGTCCGCTTAATACGGAATTTCGTGACAGACAGACAGACAGACAGACAGACAGACTTAGCGCATTATATATAGTAGGGATAATAGATACGGTTCGTTTCGCTCCTTCCTCAGACGAACCTTATTATTTCGTCAATCCCCGGAGCTCATCAGTGAGTTGGGATTGGCGAAATAAAGACACAGGGGAAAGACGAATAAACCTTGATGTAACGTACTTTCATGCAGAGGAGCATGCAATGAAATGAATTGTATATTGACTAAATGAATGAAAAATAAGTTGATTAAAAATGTAAAACTATAAAGTGTAAAGGTGGGTGTTTGTAATTGTTCCACTAACAATTAGATAGCACTTTAGTGACGAAGTATTCCTTCCACTAACTTACTAATATTTTTATAATTATTAGCAATTGAAAATTTGTAACATATAAACTTATTTTTATAAATGCACTTAACTATATTAGTTATAATAAAGTTCTCATGGTAACCATTTCCTAGTAACACTCTTATGAATTCTGTTAGTTTTTCAGTAAAGGTGTCAAAAACGGAACAAGTGTTAGCTATTCTAAGTGTTTCAGTGTATATGACGGAACCTTTATTGTTTATGGAGATATTGTCGCCTTAGAAGCCGGCTGGGAGAAACGTGTTTGGACGTGTCTACAGCAACTGCTGGCTTTATGCCAGCAACCGACACGGCTACAAAAAGTCAGCAAGTGGAAACTGATTGCTTCTAATTTTCGCTATTTTTTCTATTTACCTGTGTTTTTTGTTTTTTTTTTCACCTCAAAAATTTGATTATCACTAGAATGAATGGACTAGGTTCTCGATAATGGTCTTAAATATAGACTTTGATGTTGGTTTTCGCAGTTGAAATCCGCTAAATATTCCTCTACGACCTTCCAAATAACAACGTAACTAGCGTTCCATGTGGTTGCTTGGAAGGTTCGCATGGAACAGTGGGCGGGCTCAATGATGGTTGGGGCGGCGCCAATGCTCCAACCTAGGCTCCTAGCGCCTAAACCTTGTCAAATCGCCCCGCCACTTCTGCACATGGTCTGCCCTTGCGTACTGCTGCATATTTGACGGGGAAAACCTAAATTTCGCCAGAAATCCCGAACTTTGCCTTTTTAAATAGAACGACACCAAATATTTCAGGATGACGTCATTTTCCACGACATGGGAGCATTTCAAATATCGATCGACGACCAGGTTACGGTAAACACACTGAAGATGTCCAAGGACTGGGTGAGTCTTAACAATGGATAATTAATGATTTATTTTTTTATGGATGCAGTAATAGATTCCTGATAACTCCCTTCTAATTCGCATTGCAATATACAATGTTGTCAAATGTTTGTCGTTGGACCACAAAGGTGCGAAGGCTGCGTCGCGGATTGCGATTGCGGCACAATAATTCTGATGAATCCTCCCGATTCAAGCGTTGCAAGTCCGCGACGCATGGCGCGTCACTGCGGCCCTTTGAGGAAGTTTTGGGAAGACTATATAAACAAAAAGACGAAATCAGAAAACTGACACAGTGATAAAGGCGATCAAAGTACCCGATTGAAGAGAATGGCGAGAATGAGTGACGTCATGTCGCAAATAATAAACAAAGTAAATGCGTGGAAAAATTCGAAAATTATAGAAACACGATTTAGTAGATGCATTATGATGATGATCACAGCCAAAATAATTCACAGCTTTGTACAACGAGAATTATCGATCCATATCGATCGAGATATGGATCAGGATATTGATCCGAGTGTTTCACCCATCGCCCATGTGCCCATTTTCATTTCACGAATGATAAACGACACAAAGTAATTCCATGCATCCAATGCAGCTTCTCGCTCCTGAACAATTCCATTTACAGCAGTGCTTTACTCAGCAGTAAAATACTAGCCCCGATATCAGTTTTTTCCACTTTTTTTAGCACTCTTCTCCTTTCTTTTTTGCTCACTGTCTGACCAGGGAATGTTTTGAACTTCCCATGGAACTTTGAAAGGAGACCTAGGTACATCGATAGTCTTGGACGCTGATTACAAATATGGACACTAAAACTGCTACGTGAACTTTGTAAGAAAGTTGTGAGCCTTAAAAGTTGCAAAAGAACGCTAATGATGAGGTGCAACCTATGTGGAAACACGGTTGCTTTTTGCCTGGAACTTGTTCTATAAGGGTAAATGGGTGCCCTGATTACGAATATGAGACTCGTTTTTGGCGCAGAGCCACGGCGACTGTGATTCCACCAGGTAAGCTCGCCTTAGTCGCCTTTTTTTGCCTCGATACATCTTGGTCGCCTTCCAAAGTTTTAGCGGAATTTCAATGCATTTCTCGGTGAGGAAGGAGGCTTACTTTATTCTCATGGGTCCCAAACCATTTCGTTATGATGATATAGGTTACATTAAAAAAGAGGTTCCTGGCCTAAGAAGAGCCAACATCGATCAACACCCAGCAGCGGAGGCCGTGTTTTTTTCCCTGGTAGGCTCTTCTTGGATGAAACCGTCAGTGTACTGTTCCAGAGAAGGTGGGAATCGAGCTAGAGTTTGAACGAAGCGATCGCAATAAGTTCTGATGGAATGAATGGGAAAAATGAACAGTATTGGGTAGGAGAATCCAATGAGATGGCAGGTGACGCTTATGAGGGTATCGTCTTATCAACGGCTCGATAAACCGTAAACGAGCCTTTCAATTTCCGGAGCTGCGAAGCTCTTGCTTGTTAAATTTCAGACCTGGAAGGGGTAACAACAGCAGCGTATTTGATATAATGCCGTTGATGACAATAATGCTGGGAACTCTTATCTACCCATAAGCCAGCGCGACCACTTCTTCCGAGAAATTATTGGGATGAGCCCAGAAAATTCTAAAGGTTTACGAGAAATTTGGAGAAATTCACAAGGAAAACTTCGTATTTTTCGCTATATCAAAGTGGAGTATAATCGCTCCATCTACATACAAGACTGAGATGAGTGAGAGTGTTTCCACACACAGTTGGGGGCGGGTAATGGAGGAGGTGCATGCCAAGCTCCAAATTGTCATCCCCCCGTTTCATTGTCGTTCAGGAAGCGTCCACCACCGAGATTCTTGTCATTGTTTTTGGTCTCATATAGGTAAAATATGTCTAGGTGACCGTTGCTATAATTTTTTCTTTAATCAATTTTTTCTCTACAAAACGAGAGCGTTTACCCTCTTCCTACGAAAACACTGTTATTGATTTTCCGGCATCTGATAAGCCTACTGAATAAGGTTTTTCGCACAATCCCGCCTTCAGCTTATGTTTTTCAATGAAAATGATTAAACGACGCAGCAAGATGTCAATAATAGAAATGTTTTCCTTATTCGGAGCGGTTTTGGGTGATTTTTTTCTCGAGTTTTGGAAGGCTTGGGTGCTCCCTAAAGCTTGAAAGACTTACATCGTTGGTCTTGAACTCGCATTCGGATATGATGGCAATTGTGCTGGACTTGTATTCTCGCCACACCGCTGATGGGAACGGAATTCCGTGTTGGAAGTGGATCGCTCCAACCCGACGTATCCGCATTACGATGTACTGAAATTTCATTGATGGTTCACTAATATTCACATATTGCCCTAATATTTAATATCGATATGTTCAAAATTTAACTATTATATTATTGGCAATACAAATTGTTTGGTATCAAGTATACAATATTATATCTACTGTAGTATCAGAGGTAGGGTCACGAAGATCGCAGACTACGAAAAATTTTCTTTTGTGGCGCTGCCTTATGTGTGCTCCTCCGTAGGATTATATCGACGTTTCATCAGAAATCAGTAATCTAGCACTATTTTGATCAGCTTAGTCCGTAGAGTGGAAGTGGTGTTGTGGCAAGTGGAATGTATAGGAGAACAGAAGCATTGTATACCCCATTCAAATTATCACTACGATTCTGAATGGAAGTAGGACGTGTGGCGCATTCCAGAACGGGATTGATCAACAACGGTTGCTTCATGCTTTTTGCTTTATCCAGGTATGTAACAATTTGTGCGTTCGCAAAAGCGATCTAATCAATTTGCTGCTTAACATATAGTAATTAAATCAAAGATAACGATACTTCTTGTGTGGAGGCGTGGTGCACA
Source organism: Ostertagia ostertagi (assembly GCA_036418205.1). Classification (NCBI taxonomy): domain Eukaryota; kingdom Metazoa; phylum Nematoda; class Chromadorea; order Rhabditida; family Trichostrongylidae; genus Ostertagia; species Ostertagia ostertagi. The sequence continues at coordinate 4,401 of MU905023.1, read as the reverse complement.
TGGTGCAGCACGCGCTCCGAAGGGCTGATCAACATGATCATGAGAGAAGTAATATGACGATCTCAAGAATTATCGCTTCTGCTATATTCATAAAGTATGCAATATAAGTTCTATGCTCCTGCCGCCGGACTATTCTGTGTTTTTGTTTATCATGCAGAATATGTGCGACGGATCCAGTCTGGTTGTTTATTCTAATAGCGTTCTTATTGACAGATCAGTCGAAAGCGCGTTATAGTAACGTTATCTTAAAGGACGAATTTACGATGGAAAAGCAACCCATTCCAAATTGAGGTAGAGATGGTGAGTAGTACCAGAAAGAAAGCGAAACCACGAAAAACGGCCCAGAACCGGAGAAATGGGACCCCTTCCTTGTCCGTTGATTTGAGCATTGATGGGACTCTCATCGCTTTGCCCTCTTCAAACCCTCGCGACGACATTTGCACCAAGCACCGGCGTTGGTGCGATTGCGTCCGACGCGCGGCTACCGTAACCGAACGCCTGCCCCTTATTCGTCAGTGCAGGCATTATGATTGGATCCTACATGAAAAGAATGCTAGATTGCTACTGTCGCAATGTACGGGAAGCATCCTCTGGAACTAGCCTAGAAGAAGGCAGGAACGCTAGGGGAAATGAACATCACTAGACTCTGGAGTCTCCTTCCCGTCTAAGGATCAGTCCCATTTTCAACAAGAAATGTTTTACGCGGTATCGAGCGCATTGCCATCACAATGCCCCTGTATCTTGCGATTACACCTAGATTGTCCATGTTTTATCATGAAGCCATAGTGCCATTTTATCAACAACGCTTCGTTCCTGGGAAGTGTTCCCATGTTCTCTAATCTATGCTCTATTTTAAACCTTGAGAACATGGTAAACCTTGGAAACCTTGGACTGGTCCGCCAAGCTTTACGAATGTTTCCTGTATTTCTGCAGATACTACGAAAAGGAACTACGAGAAGGAAGTTATAAGTGTATGATGCGCAATATTCGACAATACAAAAGCAATTTCTGGTGGTGCACTTGTATGCCCACATAGAAATGCCATAATTTTCCCTCTGGTAGCAAATCTTCACAATTCAAAGCGAGTTATTGTGGATAATTTAATAAGGCATGCTGTACCGCACTTCATTGGTCAGTGTACGCAGCTCCCAGATGAGTATTTTCAGGGCTCACACACTCTTAATAATTGAGCTAGAGTTTGGAGTCTCCCTACATTTGTATAAGGTGCAAAATACGCCATCAAAGGACGAAATATTAGCCGAACCAGTCAGAGAACTACACTGCGCTCCGCGACAGTGTTGGTGGATTCTAAGATCCTAGGTTCTGACGTTCCGATGGTGCGGAAGTAAAGTTAGAAGCCTACTATCACGGCACAGATTTAGAAGCAGTAGAAGGCGACGGCTAATCGTTACCAGAAGCACCCCGTTAGACCCGCAGCGTTTCTACAAAGTGCGGCTTGCAATTCTTCCCATTGCTAAACTGAACTTTTCCAAAAGAGGCACCTTTTCTTTGGTGCTTAGTAACACGAGTGAAGAAAAGCGATGGCTTTATACTGTCGGGTGAAATCAGCGGCATAAATATGCATTTGGCGCTCCCAAGAGTATATATTAGAGCGCAATCCTTTTTGCGTATCCTTTTCTTTGTGATCTTATTTCTAGAATCCGTACCATTCAGAGCGAAATCTGCTTCAAGTTTTTTTTGAACAAGTTGTCTAACTCCAGTGCGCTTGACCAGCAAGAACAGCTGCAAGCACTGTTGCTAACCCATGCCCAATCGTCACTCGTGGAGGTCAACTTCCAAATATCAATGGGTAAGGCTGTGACCAGCATGCCAGTCATACGCTAATACGCCGCACATCAAACGTTATTCATATGGACTATTGGCGCGTAACTGCAGTTACTATGAATCTATGGTAAGTCACCAACAACGAACAAAACCAGGCGTTCGGTTACGGTAGCCGCGCGTCGGACGCAATCGCACCAACGCCGGTGCTGGTGCAAATGTCTTCGCCTTCAGTCAGCACGCAGCTCACTAATCTAATCACTCGACAGCCTATTGTCCTAGCGCGAGTGATCAGACGCTCGGTGGGCGGAAGTCCCGAAGTCGATTACACCGCTCTCCCACTAGGCGATTTCTTCCGCTCTTCGACTTCGTTCATTTCGCGTCAATCCTCCTTTAAAGCGTATTTTCGCATGTATGACTGTTGAACGGTCATCTCAATAAATGTACTAGCTAAGAACCTAATTTGAGCTGTTAAGAAGTAATGTACATAGCGCTTCTGTTACGCTATTTGAATTCAGTCAATTGGTCTCATACGGGAAGTTGCCTATGCTTCAAAGAACCCCCTTTTCTGATTTTAGGTGCTGGGCTTGTCAGATTTTTCAATAAGCAAATTGTTTTCGAATTAAAATCACAACCCAGGCAAAGGTCGTGTGAAGCGTAGTATAGACCCCTAGAGGACAATCACAAATGTGGCGTTCTCGTGCACGGAAACCGACCGATAAGAGCGCTTGGGCCTTGCAAAGTAAGCTGCTGCAAGCTGCAGATTTTTTTCTCTTATCAGGCTGTTGTCTGGCGCTCTCTCATCTGTAGCGCTCTCTCGCCTCATACTCTCCTCCGACTTAGCTCTCATCAGACCTTGATTACAGAAGGTGAACAAGCCCGTAATCTTAGCATTTTCAACCGATTCTTTTCCTTTTTTATTTACTGCCGGCCCACATTCGTACTTGTGTGCAAAAACTACACCAATTTGATCCTGGCATGTCTTTAATGGTTAAAATGGAGTGGCGAGAAAACAATGTGCATCCTGTTTGAATGCTGAGAATAAGGACAAGGGCGTTGATAGCATGCAATAAACTCGTTTGACGTATATATTTTGATATAATCCGGCTGAATAGCTGAGCTGCACGTAGGAAAAGCTGCTAATCCGTTACATCCTCAACCAGAGCTAGCCATTTGCCTGCAGGCATGTTCTGTGTATTCGTACTAATCTTAATTTCCGAAAAGAGAGTGGAGGTGGTCATTTTTGAATTTCCTGAGAAACAGTTAGCTCACGCTTGGAGAGTAGAATATATTAGGTCAACTCATTCAAACATGTCCAGACATCTAGAGAAATGGTGGGAAAAGTAAAAGAGCTAGAGCATTCTACTTGCTTTTGCTTTTAAGCTAGCACACCCAGCTACGGTATCCTCTAATTTAGTTCATAGTGCTGCAGGAGGAAACACTTAAACACATAAAAGAATTCATAGTGACCCAAATCGAGGTGGAATTTCCAAATGATTGGTGACACACGTAAAATTCGCAACTCGAATTCTCTGTGTGCTGGCTCAACTTACGCGTGATACAGTGTTCTCGAAGTGCTACGTTGAAGATATGGTGTGAGAGCTCAAAGAAGGGAGAACGGAAGCGAGTTGTGGTTGAGGACGCGTTCATATTGTCCACCTTGCCCAAGAAGAGCGGGTGGATGAAATGAGGTTTCAAATGGCGCATCACAGATGTTGAACCTTTGCGATGTTTGCCCACGAGACTTGCAGTCTAGCTGCACCTGTTACGCAAATTGTGCCCAAAAATTGGGGATGGTCCACAGAACATGTTTTTGGATATCCCATTTACTCCCAGATGCAGGAGTCCAGAATCGAATTGGTGTCTGTAGCAATAATGATTTTCTCTGCCGATAGCGGCATTTAAGACTATCAAACTGGACCCTGCTCATAAACGAAATTTGTGTGTAATTGTACGCTGAGGCCAAAGTCAGAAGTGTCAACTTTGGATTAACGCGAATGAGGAACTGCCCGAATTGGATCACGAGAAGTCACGTGGGTTCACGTGGATGATTATTATGGCGATGGATTTCTGAGTGTGCCTCTTAAATGGCTCTGTCGGGAAAAAACCTCCGGCGTTTCTCAAGTTTATGGCTTGTTTCTTAGCGAACAAATTGACAAAGGAATAGCAGTATAAAACTACAATAACGATATCATCACCTATGTCGATACCAGACCCTACATAGCTCATATTGCTCACGGAGTATTTCGATCAAACGGATATTGTGGCCTCTTCTTATCAGCCGTATTTTCCAACTGCAGCCATGCGACCTCAGCTGTTTTATCGAACTGAACGCCCTACTCGTTCGGAAGCGCTACGACAATTCGTTGATCATCTATACTGACATCAAAAGCATCTTGTCTATACTTGTTGAAATGAAGAAGCTGCGCGGTGTCCAGTGTTTTCTAGACGCTGGGATCGGGTCGTTAACAACGACAAGATCTGCTTGACTTCACACCAAAGTATTAGCTTTTTATCTTTCCTGCTGTTCATTTTATTCGAATAAAACCGTGGACATGTTTGAATGAGATGACCTAATATATATAATAATAATTGCGTATCGTATAACTAAATGACGCA
>MU905022.1:0-13808 GCA_036418205.1 Ostertagia ostertagi | reverse complement strand
CACTCTGAAAGCCTGGGATCCAGCGCGGCTCATATGCAACGCTTCACTTCCATCCAACTTTGAATGCTCACAACTTCCTTGGCAGGTTCATTTTGCATTTTAGTTTCAGATTTTTGTAATCAGCGTTCGAAGCTCTATCGATACGTATGGGTCTCATTTCAATGTTCCATGGGAAGTTGAATGCCTTCCCTGGTAAATGCGAAAAAAGAGTATAAGGCGAAGGAGCACAGTAAATGAGAGAGCAACAACCTGCTGCTGACGGGAACACTGGAGCTGCTGAAGCCACCTTTACAAGACCCTAGCACCCCTTTCGGGCAATTTCCAGGCACGGGACGAGAATGTCACGTCCCTGATGGTGCTTTAGGGGTCTGTCCTACAGAACGAAGAGAATCCTTTGACCTCGGTTCCGCTTCTAAGGATGAACCAACCTGAAGAAGTTCACCATCACTCTGCAAAAACAAATGTACGGGAACGATTCCCGCCTGAAGCGAACGTTTTGATCAAATTCAAAAAGGTTGTGAAACTCCCCTGGGTTAGTAGGGAATACCCCAAAGAGACACGTAAAGCTCATGTTAGGCAGAATGCATCCAAGTTTTTGAATGGCAGAATGGCTTAGAAGACTATCGAACAAATTTTATTGCTTGCAATACGCAGCTGTTTCAACAGATACTGTCCGCAATGATTAGAAGATAGACCTATTTTGAAGAAAGTAACAAAGTGAAACCTGGCGATTTCAGTAAAGCAACCTGAATTTGAAAAAAATACACAGGCATTTGGGCATATTGCAAAGTGTCTAAATGGCTCGGATTTGCAACCGCTTGTAAGTTTCAAACCATAAAAAGATCAAACTGGACGATCACTTGTATTATTTTTGCAGGTGCACAACGGCCGTAGTATGTCCTTCGTCATGCAATCTCCGTGTTTGCCGTATTTGTCAAGGCGATCAAACTGTTCTCCAGCCAGCACCAAGTTCCCAAGCGACTCCTCACGAATTGGTATCTTGAAAATGCTGCTGTTACCCACGAGAATGTGGAAAGAAAGTTGAAGTGCGAAGAACGCAACGTAGACACACCTTAAATCGACCTAGAGCTGGAGCAGATACAACAAAAGTTACTTCATAGAGGCTGACTTCATTTGCAATTGAGCCACATTTTGATGTGGTAGCACGTATTTTTGAGCTTCAATAACCTGAGAAAAACTTGTGGTGAGTTTATAGTGAATGGAGAAGCCGAAGTTTTTCTCACTTTGCTTAACACTATCTTCTCGCACTGGGAGGAAACGTTTTCGGATTTCAGAATAGCAGCTAGATTTCTAGCAGCAAAACGTCCAAGAATATATGCTAGATTTGCATCACTGCAATGGAGAATATCGTTAGCTTGTAGCCTTTGATTTCCAAACACACTAATAAGTTCGTTCTAAGCCAAGGGGTATGCTTGAAGTCATGACCTCCAAGTAACAGCAATAAGGTGGAGACTAAGGCACAAAAGTGTCATTTTGTTTCGAAAATTTCTGGTCAGGCCATTTCGAAGGAAACCTGCGTTCAAGCCCCCCTCTCACTATGGTGAGATCAAATCTCATCAACGTTGATTGATAACTCTTCCACTTCGGTCTTCGTTTCAGCATTTACCTTTTTGTATGTTTGAAGAGTCTCATTTCTTTCTTGTGTAGCACTATGAAAAGTGTGCTAACAAGCGCTCTAAGACTGTGAAAAAATCTGCCACAGTACGTAATCATCAACTAGTAGCAAGAGAGCCTAATTGTCACTTTTGATAACGAGCGACGGACTTTTGGCTCGTCCGGACTGACACGCGGCAAATCGCGCGAACGGGCCCGAGCGCGCGATCCCGAACGAGGGCAAGTCTTCGCGGGGCTTCTACAGGCGGAATTTAACACGCTCAAAAGCGGTGCATAACTTCGTATAGCATACTCTGCGATTGGAAGCGATACGACGGTCAAATGTGAATCGCGCGACCCATCACGCCATTCGCGCGATGGTCGCGCGATTGGCACATTTTGCACCAAATGCAGGAGCGTCGCGCGATGCGAGCGACGGGAGATTTACCCGCCAACCACCGATAATTCGGCGCCATCAGTCGTAAATCTCCCGTCGCTCGCATCGCGCGACGCTCCTGCATTCGGTGCAAAATGTGCCAATCGCGCGACCATCGCGCGAATCGCGCGATGGTCGCGCGATTCACATTTGACCGATCGCTCCAATCGCAGAGTCTGACATCGGCCAATGGCGGATAACATCCGCAAGGTTCTGCTATCCCAATCAATTTATGAAATGTGGAGACTTGAGGATAGGGATGACGGTAGGAAAAATATAATTAAAAAAATGGTAAGAAACATAAGGGCGCTCATGTCTTTGGGGGGGGGGGAGGGGATATTGAGTACGTTCAAGTGAGTGAGCCAGATACTGTGCATGGGACTGAGCCTCAACGAGAGGAAGGGATTCTGGGGAACATGTGAGCAAATTGTGTTCTCCCTGGCGTTTCTCCCCTCTCCTGGGCTTAGTCCTAGTGTCACCTACCATCGGCCTGTTTTGATGTTCCCCTTGGATGCATGAGCGCCGCGATCAGCAAGCATATATAGTTGGGACTGAATTACTATATCCCGGTGAAAACTTTGATATTTGGTAATAAGCTCTGATAATTTTTATTCGACTTGGTGATAGTAGTGAATGTTCATGGAAGTTCTTTCATCTTCTTGTCCTAAAATCTCCTCACCGACACTGCTGCATTCAAATCTCCGCGAGCGGAAAGTTTTCAAACCGCAGAACCATGCAGAGTTTATCGCAATCTGCACACGCTTTGACGTGTTGAATTCTATTGCAGAACCCGCGAAGCCTTGTCCGGATCGCCGCGCATGCCGCCGCGCAATTCGCCGCGTGCCAGCCCGGACGAGCCAAAAGTCCCGCACCCTTTGATAACTAGTTAGAAACGGAAATGGATACCGACGTCATTTACTTAACAAGGCAGGGTCAACCATCATGCTTGGCCAAATTCGAATTTCACGTCTCCGCCTCCCAAAGGGGTTTCGATACGGCTCCCCTTATTGAGCTACAGTCATACGGAATTCGCAGGTCATCGATGAAAAACTCTTTGACTCAAAACTACTAGGTCGAAGAAACTAGTAGAGCATGAACAACATAATCAAATTTAACTACCTGGTTCAGCGATTTGTAAGCTTCAGTAAGCGCGACTTCTTTCTCTTTCTTGATCTTCAGCTGTGTGGGAGTAAAAACGTGCGCAAAAACGTGCTATCTAAGGTGGAACAAAGCTACCATCTAAGTCACTATTTGAAATGGATAGATTTGCTAACAAGGCGGCTCATGGACTGAATTTTGTGCAGGTCTGATGAAGAGCCCATTCGTACTACTTTGGGCTGAACGAAGGCTGGTCAGCCGAAACCTCCGAAGCGAATTTACATAGTGGATTAGTCATTACTAAGGCCGATAGTGAAGTGGAAGAAGTTCCCGAAACACCAAAGCTCGATTGGATCGCTAAATGCTGCTGCTCAAGAGTGCGAGAAAATTCCATTTTTATGCGAGCAAGGATCGATTTCTGTAAAGCTCTGTTTGGAGAAAAATTGCAAAGCTCATGAGCGGGAATTTCAAATAGAGAGAATTAATAGTTGTTCGATAGGATATTCATACATTTTTATAATTGCCACCTTTTTTAAATTTTAAAACCACGTAAAAATTCAATTTTTCTGATTGCCTCACCCTGTACATTCAATTGTTATCTTTTGCGGAGCTCCAAAAACTTTCGAATAGTTCAGATCGTTTTCTTCCTACCATTTGCTGAAAGTTTTCTGTATTCCCACTTTGTTCATGGTTCACTAGTATTCGCGCTTCTAGTGATCATGAACTTCTTTTTCGTTCCTGTGGCAAAGAACGAGGATGGGAAGACTCTGCAAGAATCAGCTTTCTCAGAGCCACTTAAATAATCTTCAAGTTTCTTTCTTGGAAAACTCACAAAAATTATTTCCGAAAGCATGAGCTTTCTTCATACGTGTCCTTAAAGGAATCCTTCACGGAAAAATCATGATTCTATTTCAGCCATAAATCACTGGCTTGAGACTCATTATCCACGATAAGAATGAAAAGAACAGAAATATTGCTTTTGTTTTGGTAAAAAATTCGAAAAATCGAAAGGGCTGCTACGCGTTCAAAGTGCCCACGGACGTCTTTCACAAATGCTGGCGACGGGGATGCTTCCACTTGGTTCTTGGAGTGCCTTCACTAGAAACTCTTTCTGGCCTTCTGCTTATTGCATTCACATCTTACACTTCTACTCCATCCTATTCCATCGATCGATTTGTCTCCACTCTCCGAAATCGCGCGCTTTAACCCGATTCTCTCATTGCGTCGCCTGGTACGTAGGCCGGCCGTGGCGACTTATTCCATGCCCGCCTTTGGCTCCGCCCGAATTACCTTCGATTGTCCATAGAATGGATTTTCGTGAGTTTGTTTCTCTTCGGGAACCGAACCTTCATGCGTAAAACTTTGTGTGTTGCATCTAGTGATCACAACTGATACATTCGTGTTGAGAAAGAATGCAAGAATTTCTCTCTTCACCTTAAAGGAAGGATCCCTTTAAGGTAAAGAGAGGGTCTTGAAGTATCTCTAATTCGATTCTGTGGTTCTGTAGGATTTTTCCTCTGATCCCGACCAGTAAGGCATTCCCTACCATTGCGTGTTTCCACGCTCCACTTAGGTGCGAATACGTCGGATTTTGCTCATACAGTGCGTTTCAAAAGTATGTGCACACCCTCAAAATTCACGTTTGAAAGGGAACCATGAGGTTTCGTGCTATGAAATCCTTCTCAATCGATTTCTCGTAGTCGATAACCTATCAATGGAAGCAAAGCAGATAATATCGCCTCACTTTCGGAAAAATTTTTTGGATGAAATTTTTTTCTTTGTTTCAAAAGTATGTGCACACTTGAAGAAGATCAGATTTTGGCGCCGAATTTTCCACCGATTTCAATCCGACTTTGCTGTTTTCATTTCGTCATCATGTCAATTCGCGCCATACTTCTTCCTGAAGATGAGCAAGCTCAGATCAAGGTTCTGCATGATAATGAACGTTCCAATCTAGAAATCGCACGATAACTTGGTCGTTCTCCTTAATGCATTCGAAGATTTATCTGGCACCCTGATAATTATACTCAGCACACACTCCGCTCCATCCACGATCCTTGACTGCTCAGAACAACAAAAGAGTAGCCCACATCCTGTCGGATTCTTCATTGACAGTCCGAGCTCAGATTTTTATTCCAGCCTCGAAAATGACCACTAAGCCCCTCATCCGCTCAAATGAATACACCACTCGACAGACGCTGAGAAAGGCTACTCACTTCAAGGCCCAGCACAAGTTAGCCACATTGGAGTCTGCTCGTACAGACATGGCAACATAGGATAGGACACCGGGCGAAGACACGGTTTTTCGAGAATTTCCTATTTTCAAAACAAGCAACTTTTTATGGACTTTCTCTCCTCAGGTAATCTTAACTCATGGAAAGAGTTCGATCTTGACGGGCCGGGTGGATTTTGCTACTACTGGAGAGGCTTGGCCGTGAGTCGCTCGTGCTCTCGAGAAGGAATTTCGGAAGAGGCCCGTTGATGGGTCTGCGGCGGTTTCGCAATCAGCGGAAATTCAGAAGTTGCCGTTCCATTATTGCGTATGAACTGTAAAGAATACCAAGCAGTGCTCCAATGTCACCTGTTGCCCTTCCTTAGCGAAGCGGAGCGAAAATTGCATTTTTAGCAACAGGACCACGTGTCTTTCGATGCTTCGCAATCTACCAAAGAATGGCCTTAACCAAATGGTGCTGAAGCGATAGATTGGCTTGTGTGTCCTCCTTACTGCAACCCTATAGGGAGCCCTTGATCAAGGCGTTAACTTTAGCAACCGGCAGTATAATACCGCGGATGAACTGAAGGCGGCGGTAGAGGCTATTTGGGCCGACAGCGACGAAACAGCTATGCCAAACGTGGTTCAGATTATGCCGGACAGGATGTTTGAGCTAATTAGAAACTCTGGAGGCCCCACTGATTTCTAATCTCAGCTATGTTTTTGTCTTTTGTTAAGTGTGCACATACTTTTGAAACAAAGAAAAAAATTTCATCCAAAATTTTTTTCGAAAGTGAGGCGATATTATCTGCTTTGCTTCCATTGATAGGTTATCGACTACGAGAAATCGATTGAGAAGGATTTCATAGCACGAAACCTCATGGTTCCCTTTCAAACGTGAATTGAGGGTGCATATACAGTAGCGGTCAAAAGTTTGGAAACTTTTTTATTTTGATCTAGCGCGGCCGACACACAACGAAATTGTCCCAAATTTAGATATTCCATACAAAATCGAGTTCAGAATACGACGGGAAGAACAATTTCCAAAAACCTATAATCATATTTGAGAAATAAGATTTTTTTCAAGTAATGGCGCGTCAAAAGTTTGGAAACTTTTTGTTTCCCTTATCAGTATGATTCCTACTCTTCAATGTTCACTTGTTTCTGTTAATTTTAGTTAAACTATTGAGCAATGTGTAATTTCGAAATGAATTCATATGCAAAGGAAGCAGTTTTCCATGGGAAGTCCTTTCTTGAACCCTACAATACGGAATACGAAATTGAAATGGTTTCTTAGTAGTTCAATCTCTAAGGAAGTAATAGCATCGAATGTTTCTGGCTTTGTTGGAGTCGAGCAAGCATAAGAAGAATGATCATTCACAAAAAAGTATCCTCACAAGAAAATTGGCCCTCCTCAAATACTTCGGAGGGTGGTTGGCACGTCCCGTGCCCCCGACATTCCCAAGTGAGAGACAACTTTTTCCAGTTTTCCTCTAATCATATTGAAGTCCAAGTGTAGCACAACATCGGCCGCGACCTGATGAATATTACGGATGGTATCCCAGCAAGTAGCCATTGTTGGGCTTCAAGAGCAGGATGGCCCAACTGGCTTCCGCACTCTAACGGCTAACATGAACCGGAGCCAAGAGGTGAAACTTTGTCCTCAGCGACGAATGAGATTTCTATCTTCCTAGAAATAATATGTGGACCCTGTGAAGTGTTTTGTCAAATGGGAACCTCATTTTGAGTATGAGATTCCAACAGTCAGAAATAGTGGAAGTATTGTCATGGATGAAGATGTGTCCGACCATTCGGCGATTCCCCAGTTCTAGGTATCCAGCGAAATGTGGGTTGGGCTAAGTACAAGTATAGTCTGTAGAATACAATGCTTCCCTTCGATAGTCAGAACTAGCCGGAAAAGATGGGTTTTCTATTACGGAAATGACCCGATGCAGGCCTACCTCCTCACTGCCGCCTTCCTAAACCCAGAAAAAGAAGCTGCTATGAAGCGACCAAGTCAAGATCTGAAGTCTAATTGAGTTCTACATCCCACGGAAGAACTGGCATGTCGCTCAACCCACATTCCAGTTAAGAATCCCACCAAACAATGTGATTTAGTTCACAGTGTATGAGGTCCGACTTAAAAATCCTAAAATTATTTTATAATCAATCCATGTCAATAAAAACGACGCTAACATAGAAATTCAAGCTACTCATCGAATAACTAATTTATCATGTGGATTTGAGAGCTATTTTGCCGAATTCGCTTTGGAATTCGGAAGTTTCCAAACTTTTGACGCGCCATTTCTTATAAAAATTCGTATTTTTCAAATGCGATTTCAGTTTTCAAAAAATCATGTTACCCATCGTAATCTACACTTGATTCTGAATATAATATGTGAATTCGGGGCAATTTCATTGTCTATTGGCTACGCTAGATCAAAAATAAAAAAGTTTCCAAACTTTTGACCGCTACTGTACTTTTGAAACGCACTGTACAAGCTTGCTTTTTAAATATTATTTGAAGCATTCGGCGCCAATGAATTCTGCTCCAGGATGAGTCACTCCTGCGTCTCTAGTTTGACGTTGTGAACGCCTTGGAACAATTTTCGCATCGCTGTGACCTGGTGAAAGCTAGCTATTTTCGTTGTTGTGATGTGGTGATGGAAGCGTAACTCTACTTCTAGCTTTATTTGGACTTCGTGAGCTTTAAGAGCTACTTATCATCCCTGCGGTCGAAAAAGCGACGATCTGGAGCTAGCTGAACCTATATGGAATAAAATCACTTTTTTGCCCACACAAACTCGATTTGCAGCCAGAGGTACCTTCTGCTAGCCCGAGCGTACGGTTGCCCTGTTTACAGGTCCTGGTACGGTGTGTGCGGTCAAAGACCATTTGGTTGACAATGGCTGCTCATTGGATACTTCAGTTTAGGACTTCTAACAAAGGTGCACTGCACCTACTGAATTCTGAACGTAGACCTCGTTGCTACAAACGTAGGCAAGGATTTAGCAAGAAAACTATTTCAGATACCTTATCACTGGCGAGGCTTACATCGTAGGACCTCCTTCCTATGCCTCAATGGACTCACGTGACATTTTGCTTTTTGTACTGGCATATACAGTACTGCAACGGTATCGGCAGTGTTTTACATGTCCGCTCGACGCCGGGCTCGAACTTCCTAAGTAGAGATGAACCGCGAGGATCACTGTCGAATCGTTTGAATGACACATCCGAGAAATTCATCGAAGGCTGGTTCTGAATGCACTATCATTTTCAAATTATATGCAGGCCTCGGTATTTTGAGATCGCTATAAATTGAGGTATATGAACATTTGAGTCGCTCTATTATGCTATGCCATTCCGGTGTGTTCCTAAGGCACCTTCATAAGTGCTAACCAGTTTTCAGTCAATTTCATCCTTAAAAATTCCGAATTTCCTACAAAAACAACCCATCTTTATCCTATTGCGACAGGAGGTGTCAGCTCTTAGCGGTTAACACTACTTTACGATATTTCCCTGAAGAGGACTAAGACTAAAAGTTTAAGGCCTTACATAAAGGATATCCTCAAAAGTGGAGTGCAGGTCATGATGGGTGACAAGCTCCTGGCTGTTTATGAGCATCTGTTGGTGAAGTTCTTTTTTCCTCAGATGCTTCGGGAGCACGACGTAGAGAAACGGATTGTTCTGCTCGCGAATAATGAATTTGGTATACGCTATTACGAACAAGATCTATTTATGCATTCTTAAAGCAAAAATTCGCAAGAAATTCGAGAATCGCGGGCAAAAACCACCGATAGTGAAGTTGTAGGTGACAAGTTGACCAATAATGAAAGAAGCACTCAGTCCTCACTCATGGGAGATGCTGACTGAGCGCGTTGGAAACAGTGAGGCTCAAATTATCTTCCGGATACGCAATGCCCACCAAAACTTCGTCAGCTTCGTCGACTTAAGATCACCCTCTCCCTCTCCATGCTTCACACTCTTCGTGCCGTGTCAAATGCCTGAATACGACGTGGTCAGGATGAAGTCATGAGCAACGTTATCCAACGTGCCATGGAGAGAATATTTCTTTGCATTTCCCAGAAATTTTACTCGCGAAATGCAAAGTTTTATGCGCGTAGACTGAACTCTGAGAACGGTTGAAGGCCAGGGACGCTAATATATTTGCCTAAGAGACATAAGACACATTGGGCCGCACTCCTTCCGAGATCTTCTTAAGGTCTTTAGGCTGGAACATCGAGCAGGATCAACGTTCCCTTACTCCAAATTCAACAAGGGAAGGAGTCGTATTTTATCGAAGGAAAGCAGGGTTGTGAATGCAAGGAACAGCGATGGAATGTGAAGGGCACACGGTGCAGCATGATGTAGACTTCTAACAATAAGTGCAACTGCAACTGTTTTCAGATTTGCAATTGTTTCTAACGGCTTTCGGCCTTGTTGCCTTAGTCAGAGCCTGGAAAGCCAAAGATAAGTGCGGCGACTCATGCTCGAACACCATTTCAAACTTCAAGAACAGTCCCATAACCCAATCGCTCTAAGAAGACGCCATAAACACAGAACACTTGGACCCACCCTAACAGACGACCGGACGTGATGTCGACCACCACTAATATGACTCACAGGGGGTAGGCTCAGATAACCTGGCCCCGACTCGCCGATACTTAGTCGCGCCTGTGTATTTACGTCAGCGTACATTTTTCTTTGATTTTTTTATTCTCTCTCTTTTTAGTTCTCTGCCTTCTTAAATTCTTTTTCCCGTTATTTATCTTGCTTAAGTTGACTATATACTTTGAGAGCATCAGCGTAGCTGTGTTGACAACGATAGCACGTTCATACTTACAAGTGTAGTGGTATACCTGGCATTGTTTGGTAAAATAGAGATACATCCGCACGACAAGGGTTGTCGGAGCGCTTCCAAACGCCAAAGATCCCATTGCGCAGCTGACATTGACAATTGAGCGTTCACTCCTTGCAAGTATTGTGTGGGGTAATACCTTGACATTGTTGGTAGGTGACAAAAATGATAGCAATTGATCGAGGCTGATAAGAAGTTTTATAAGGCGAAAGCGGTCCCATTGCGCAGTCCACGCTGATATTAGTGTATACCAGCAATGATGCTATGAGGAGTGGCAGGATGGCTTCTATGATATAATAAATCAAGCATCTATGCTTGAGATGCTTTCGAGACGAATAGGGACTATGTCATTTTTGATGAATATATCGTTAAGAGAGCAGAGCTGGATTTAATTGACCTGCTGAAAATTTATGATAGATTTTAAACGTTGAAAGCATTACCCATTGCGATATCGATATTATAATAATCGCTACTACAGGGTGGCTACTAAATATTGGCGCATGGTTTATTGATCATATTTCTCCAAAAAGAGAAAGCTATCATATCTTCAGAAGTTTATTTTCATATACAATAAAACATGAAAATTCATATACCAAAGGAAGTGCTCGAGATGGTCTCCTTCGGAAGCGATACAGGCTTGAGGTCTCTTTTCAACTGACATCTCCGTGGGCCGCAAGTAGCCGACGTTGGCGAGACGTGAGTAGATCTTCATACCAGAAATGGCGCACGACCTTAAAAACGACAGCGGTTCATGGATCTGGCTAGCAGACATTCTGATCGGCCTTCTGTACACACAAGGTACCGTTTGTCAAATTTATCATGGTTTGCTGCGGATAACCACTGGAACCATGACACAAGGACCGCGGGATTGGCTTCGTGATGATGTACGTAAGTCAGCGCTAGATCTATACCCGAAACCAATTTCCCGGCCTGTCCTCTTTCCAAAGGTTCTTTGACTTCAGCGAACGTCATTGCATTCTTCAGCAAGACAGGAGGCGCGCCTCCACATTGCGCAAAATCAATGTTGGAGAACTGTGACCGTCATTTTCCAAAAATACCGGGCACGAAATGTTTGACCATCTAGGTCGCCCGATTAGAACCAATTGATTTGACAGTGTGGGGCTTCTTGAACTAAAGATGCCCTGAGCAACGTCGAAGTTGGACTCCCTGAAGGCTTTCTTGGAGAGAGTGTGAGAAGGACTAAACGCGCAGACTATTCCTTGCTAACAGTGATGTCGTTGATAGAGATTTGAAGCTTTTGTATCTGCTGCGGAGAGCCATTTCGTCACGCTTTTCATACAATGTTTGCATGTTTTAAGTAATCACGATAACCTCTGAGACGTAAATAGCATTCTTCGTTTTGAAAATATGTTCAGCAATCCATGCGCCACTATTTAGTAGGGGCCTGTATATGGCAATTACGATGTAATTCATGAATATTCTAGAATACTGTGACTTCTGCTCTGATTTTTGGGTATATACCTAGATTTGTTGTAATAAGCCCTGTTGTTGTAGCGTGTACTAAATATATCGGCTAAGTGTGCTGTGTGTATGTGTATGTTTTATTGACGGACTAATTGCATAGTCGAGTCAACGGTAGATACCGCGCAGTGGTCTCACTATGTTCTAGGGAGTATGAGAACTATCAGCGAATCACACACTCAGCAGTAAGAACAAGTGCTACGTAAATAAGGGCTGGATAACGACTGATTATAGCTGTCAATAGGGGCTAGAAAGCGTTCGCGTTCTTCGTTTTTTCGTTCATGTTGGCACTAGAGCGTCCATACTTACAGGTGTTATGTGGGGTAGTTCCGGAACGTTGGTGGTACATGACTGAAAGCGATAGGTCAAGAGTAAGGGTTGATAAGATCCGTTAGATCGCGAAAGTCGTCAACTCCGTTACCTGGCTCGCATTGATTCCCAATGCAACCATACTCGCAAAATGTATGTGGGATGGGACGGGGACATTGTTGGTAGGTAGTGGGAAAGTGATTGCAACTGATAAGGGCTGATAAGGGCGCAGTCAACAAGAGTCGCTTCAATTACCGTTTTCTATCGCTCAAACAGTTGTCGAGTACTATGGGACCCAAGACGAGTTCTACCTGAGCAATGGACGGAAGCCATAAGAACGATTCCGGAAGGTGATTACCTGACCGTAGCAGGTGATCTGAATGGCCACGTCGGCAGTGACAGGAGAGGCCGGGAAAGGGTGCACGGAGGTAGAGGGATAGGAGTGAGGAACGCCGAGGGAGAGAGGGTCCTGGACCTGGCTACGGCCCACGATCTGGCAATCTGCAGCACGTTCTTTCGCGAAAAGGGAGACTCAGAGGTAACCTACAGCAGCGAGGGCGAAAGATTAAATGACAATTTGTCGGTAAGAGATATTTGGTGGTAAAGTAATCAAGGTTTTAAAAAAGTCCTGGCGAGAATTGGCTCAGTCACAGGGCCTCTTGCAATCTGCATGGAGCTCCGAGAAGACATACCAGTTGACGTGAGCGCGATCCGGTGTGAAACGTTGCAACACGACAAGCGGAGAACGTATACATCACGAGGATAATGGAAGATGGTCTCCCAAATCCTAACGGGCCAATACAGCGGACTTGGAGCAACACGGCTGAGACCATCCTGCGATGTGCCAAGGAGGTACTGGGCGAGACCCGAGGTGGAATCAGAGGAGACAAGGCAGCGTGGTTCTGGAACGAGGAGGTCCAGCGAGTCGTGAAGCAGAAGAAGGAAGCATACAAGCGCTGGCAGAAGACCCGGAGCCCCGAAGACCTCGCTACCTACAGGAGTTGCAAGAGGCTCGCTAAGGCCGCCGTAGCCAAGGCGAAGAACACGGAGATGGACGCCTTGTACGAGAAGTTGGAAAGCAGAAACGCAGAGAAGTTCGTCTTCAGACTGGCCAAAGCCCGGCATCGGGCTACCCAAGACATCAGGTGGTGAGCGTGAAAAGAGTGACGGTGCCATCCTGAGGAAGCCATCCGAGGTTAGGAGGGGGTGGAAGGAGTACTACAAGTGCTCCTGAACGAGGAGTTCCCCCACAAAGACAGCCCGCAAGCAGAGGCAACGTCTGGCCCCATCGCACTGTGGACAGAGGATGAGGTTAGTCGAGAAGTAGCAAAAATGAAGGTTGGGAAGGCGGTTGGTCCAGATGGGGTGCCAATTGAGGCATGGAAGGCGCTGGGTGACTACGGATAGGATGGCTCACACGATTCCTCAACAACGTAACTGCGGAAGGAAGGATGCCAGATGCCTGGAGAACAAGCACTATCGTCCCCATCTTCAAGCAGAAGGGTGACGCGATGGACTGCTCCAACTACCGCGGTATCAAGCTGACTGCGCATACCATGAAGCTGTACGAGCGACTGGTCGACTCGAAACTGCGGGAGTTGGTCCCGATCTCCCAGGAACAGTTCGGGTTCATGCCCGAAAGGTCTACAACGGATGCCATCTTCATCGCAAGGCAAGTGATGGAGAAGTATCGAGAAAAGCGCCGACCCTGCTACCTAGCCTTCCTCGACCTGGAGAAGGCGTTCGACCGGCTACCACGAGCGGTACTATGGAGAGCGCTTTAGGGAAACGGAACGTGC
>MU904973.1:0-10123 GCA_036418205.1 Ostertagia ostertagi | reverse complement strand
TTTGGATTTCCCCAAGTGCCCCTCCCATCGCCACCACTAACTTGTTCAATGATTGTAACTTAAGTTAAGTAAGAAGTGCAGCTAATCTCCACCACGCGAAAGATAAGAGGAAAACTAAAGTCTACACAAGGTCCCATCCCCAAACAAAGGAATGCAGTGAATACGATTCGTCGTTGATTATGCGATATAGTGTGTAATCGCGTAGTATACGTCCAAATTACGTATTCCTGAAGTTTCCACTCGCATCGGGTCTGTGAAGCTGTGTATCGTAAAAGTTGTTGTGTGTTCCTTAGAAGATTAGATCAGTCCTTGTTTTGCATTGCTTAGACCTTCTATCTGATTACTGTTGTATTCATGGACGATTACTAACAGTCACGTCGTTAGTTCGCATATCCTTTGTTGTTGTGTTGAATTGGGATTAGACCATATATCCCTGTAAACACTTGGAACGAGGGTGCTAAGTGGGTTGGGGGGGACCACGCGGCGGCGCGGCAGTCTGCTCACCTGGGCTCTCTCGAGCGAGACAGTGTAAACTCGAACATTCCAGCTTTTCACGCATGTCAAGTGACTGCCCTCACCCCCCCCACCCCCTAGACTGGCTACACTCCCCCTGGCTCGGAGTTACCCTAGCTTTCTGGAAAAACTGCATCATGATGCCCCCCTAACTGGAATAGACCCAAATTTTTTCAAGGGGTTTCGCTTTTGCCTACACTCCCCCTGGCTCACGGATTTCCCGAAATGCCAGGCGAGCGAAGTGCCGCGTAGCTGCGTGGTCCCCCCCAACCCACTTAGCACCGAATCCTTTGAAGTTACGAAGCTATCGGCTTTATTCCTACGTTACTTCTTTAGTTTGTTTGTATAATGTCGGGGTTCTTGTGCTTCATTTCATCAACGTGTATGAAAAGGATTGAGCCTAGGAAGGGGGAGGAAGTCCCCCCCCCCCGGGAAAAATGAAGATGCTCACAAGCTCGGGGGTTTCGCTCTCTTCTAAGGCCTAATCTCAAAATTTTACATTGGTAGAAAATGCTATTAGTGGTTTTTAACGTTAAGCGCTCTGAACCGTATGCCCCTCCTTACTGGAAGAGACCCGCAGTTTTTTTTTGCTTCCCCATCCTGATTTCTTCATCCTTTTTTCTCTTTTCCTTTTATTCATTTTCCTTCTTACAACCTGCTCTGAATTTGATCGATCTCCTTAATTGCGCATTGCTCGGTATTTTATATATTTATTCGTATTCAACGTTATGCATATAAGTACGTTTCACTATGTGGAACTTCGAGGAATCTATCAAAAAGCTTGGCGCCTTTCAAAAATGATTTATTATCATTTTTTAATACTTGGGCCGCGTGAGGCAAGCTTGCGGTTCATTTCGTTTTTTTTTTCTAGGTTTATTTGAGTTCTACCACTAGTCTAATTAACTACAAATATTTACATCTTTACGAGAAAAAATAGTTATCTGATAGAATTTTCGAAAAATTAGCCTAGATTTCATGTCCCTTTGCCTTTTTTGGCCTCAACGCCATCACGAAACGATACACTGAGGTCCTTACTCCAAGATGAGCTACTTTATTTTTGAGTTTATTTTGCACCGGGGTCATTGGGGCTTTATGGGCGGTTAAGACATATCAGGACGCCTTCTGGACGGCAGAAAGCGGTAATGGGTGACATTAGGTCCGC
The DNA here is from genome assembly GCA_036418205.1 of Ostertagia ostertagi. NCBI lineage: Eukaryota > Metazoa > Nematoda > Chromadorea > Rhabditida > Trichostrongylidae > Ostertagia > Ostertagia ostertagi. The sequence goes on along the minus strand of MU904973.1, from coordinate 8,448 downwards.
CGCCATTGGAGGTCAGTGGAGTGACTGTCACAGCGATAGCTCACTGAAATTGGCGAGGACTTGGCACCAGCGAAGTTCTGCCACGAAAAGGAATAAAGCTATGGTCTGACAGTAGCGCAAAATATAAAAAATTACATTTTTAGCGCCAATTTTGACGCGCAGCTTGGTGCTTCTCTGGATACCTCGATTGCTATGATTACGCGTATTCACGAGAAGATTGGTGACGTTGGAGGTTTTGGGATTTTTATGATTTGAAGAAAGCCGAATGTAAGGAGTCTCTTGTCGAAAAGCGATGATCAGAATTCAGGGCAGCAAGGGAAAGAGCAGTTGCCGTCAAAACAAATGGATTACCATTATACATTTTGAGCTTGAAGCATCGCAGTGGAGGCTTCAGAGCTACAAATTATCCCTGTGTAGTCGTACTTTGTTGTTGGAGGCTCTTTGCGAGTGATTTATTGGAACAACCATTCAAGTAAAGCTGGTCCACGATCGCTGGTTAGGACTCGTCGCAAGTTCAAGTTGCAAAGTAAGGTCGCTGTTTACAAGTGACTTTCATCCATTCGAACTTCATAATCGAATGCCCGCCCACGGTCGCAATTGCAGCAGGGTCTGCGTCTCGCTGCGCGTAATGCTCTTTCGTCGCTAGACTGATTCTCTCGGTGCTTAATATCTTAGACTTTTCCGACGTTCTCTAAATCGTCACGCCGTAAGGGATAAAGCCCTCATGTGCATGTTTTGCTTGCTTCGATTCCTTCCTGTACCTTTACTGGCGAGTCAAACTGGCAACATGTCGCCTTTATACATGAACCCTACTGCCCCCTCCCCTCTCTGCCATCGTGGAATGTGCCCTTGATGTCGCTCGTTATGTCAAAGGGTCGTCCTAAGCAGGATAGGGCTCTTACGATCGTTAACTGTACATTTTGGAGAACTTTGTCCCGTGATCGTCTATCGTTCGGGCAAAAACCGGTTGCTTCATATTTTCGAGACTGTTCAATGAAGCGCTCTTGATTTTTTCAGTGTTTGGGAGCTAGTGATCGAAGGGGAAAGAGCACACTGCGTCAGAACGAAGAGCGATTTTGTCCAGTCGTAGCGCTGAAATGCAAGGTTTTCTTAGTCAGAAGCGAATAAAGAAGTGAAGGGAAGTTTTCGAAATTCTGGCCGTTTTGGCCTTTCGGTGCAGTGGGATGGCAAATGGCACCCTATCACGCACACGGTTCAGGGATCAAATCCTGGGCAATGCGCGATCCAGGCCAACCAAGCCTTCAGGGGTCTTATCTGGAAGAATAAACACTGGTCATCGGCTGCCTCCTCCTCCCCCAACCCCCCAGTCATTATAGGCCATCGATTTCAATATGCTATTAGGATTTTGGTGGAAGTAAGTGCATGGCGCACTCCAAAGGGGATTGATTGACGCTGACTACTTTATGCCTTATCCTTCACCCGTTCAATACACTATAAAACAAGTTAAACATAAGCAATGAAAATTCCACCAGGAGGTCGGAGGTTGAAGAAGGGGTAATATAGTGGAAGGAGGATTTGGCCCACTCAGTAATATAGTGGAAGGAGGATTTGGCCCACTCAGAGTGCGGGGTGATGTGCGTTTCACAAGGAAAGTTATACCTCAGCGGCCTGGTAGGCGCGGGCGCGAATGGCTGAACTCTCGCCGTCTGACTCTAACCATGCAGCAAAAAAAACGTTGGAGTGAAGGGAGCGTTTTTTCATGAAAACTCCTACTTCAACCATTAGCCAATGACAATTATTATGCCTGAAAGCAAATATAGTGAGATATCGACCGTCTTATGAATGGTAAGCAGCCTTGATGCAAGAAATTCTGGTAACTAAAATTCAAAAATGGAGGTTAGGAAAAGAACTGCGGGTAACAAATGTCTTATAATTAGCCTAACCTCCCCCACCTCCCCCACCAGGGTCAACCGTGCGTTGGACAAAGTCTAACGATGGGTTTGGGGGCTCGTATTACGCGAGGTAACGTTAGAGTTACAAGAAGGGAAGTGATGATGCATTAGTTGGCGCGCTAAAATTTTGCCGTTTTAGGGGTTGCATAAGCCACCTCGAGGCCCTCTAGAAAGGGTGAGGTCGGTCGATAAAATTTGTCCGAAATCGGTCCAACTGACGGTTGGACCCATGCTCCCCCTACCGGTACATGCTCATCTGACCATGATCAAGATCGGTTGAGCAGGTGCTCAGACGGGGGATCTTAGGTTGCATGCGTGTTAAGGGGGCATTTGCGAAGGTACGTTAGCTGGTATGTTTTCGAGATGGGTTGGTATAACTATTATCTCAATTTGGGGATTATAGAAACTTTTGTGAGAAATTTAACACTTTTCGCGGAGCTTGGACGGAATTGACAGAAATTCTAAATTGTAAATTTTCCCGTTACAGCCATTGCACAGGAAAACTGGATGCCGACTGTGTGTTCTATACGTAAAGCTTCACATACATCATGCAGAAACCCGGCCTAAAAAAAGTTCGGGCATGCTGAATGACCTTGCCGGGTAAGCAGTTATCAATTTTGAGGCTTTTAATTTCAAGGGAGCAGTTACAAGTTGATCACCGCGATCGATGTTTCTCTCCCATCTGCGTCATTTTCAAAATTACCCAATCCGTTGGTGGGTTGTGAAGAAGCGAGACTGAAGGCGAGGACGCCTTCGCCCCGATGATGACGGGCAGCGTATTCCGGAGAGTCACAATTGAAGCCGGTTTTCCCAATATGCGACACTCTCGTTCCAAGTCTCGACCAGCATAAATCTTCCATATACATACAGTTATCGATTTATTGATTTGCTGGTGGTCTCAATTTCAGATTGAAAATGTCATGTCATTGTTTCCACATTTTCTGCAGTTTGAGCTTGTTTCATGTTTTTCCTGCCTCGATGCCACCGCGACCGTGGGCTTCCTGACCGACACCCTTATTTTAGTTGTTTTAGCTGAAGAACTACCCGCTACCTATGTACTCGACCTCTAGAGGTAAAAGCATTGAAATGTTGCTCGTCAATGCGGCACCCTTCTGATATGTGAACTTATGGAGATCCCTAGTGTTTTCTCATTCTCCTATTCAAAATTCAATGGCCATTCATTTGTAAGTATAGGGATCGATATCAAAGGAGAATGCTGATGGGCCGAGTCTTTCTAGTCTTTCTCGTCTACATTTTTGAGCTATCCTGGGAGTCATGGTGGCACTATGACCCCATTTTTCGCTACCTATATTCGTTCTTTCGAGAGAAGGAGTTCCATGCCTAGCCTCCATAACTTCAATTCATAAACCCTCCATCTCCAGCCTTCCCACCCCCCCCATTGTTGAAAATAGTGCATTTCCTCTTATCTGTCATACACGACCAGAGACTGATATGAGTTTCGAGGAGTGCGGGCTCCAGAGGCTAATCTTACAGACCCGCCCCCCCTAAGTTCCCAGGCACGCACACGATCAATATATAAAAGGGGAAGTTGCTGACTTTGTCAATTTATGTCATACATAAGAAATGCATGTTGGATAGAAAAGAAACTGCCTTGCGAGCCACAAAACTCCTACAGAACTTCGGAAGCCATCCACTCTAGAATACTCACATGAGCAGGAAATCCAGGAGACGAGTTAGCCGACGTACGACGGAAAAAACTTAACCGTCCTATTCTCATCAGTTCCCAACCCACGTTCCAGGCCACCCCTTTGATTTATTTTTTGTACAGTGAAGAAGCGTTAGAAAGTGAATGTTTTACTGCGCTTTTGTGCGACACGCCAGGTCTGAAAAAATTCGGAAAACTCGTCCACCATCGAACTTCTTGTGGGTAGGCAATCCATGTTGGACGAGTTATCAGGAAGTATGGGCTGAAAGAACTAACCAGTCTTTATTAGAAAGTATGGGCTGAAAGAACTAACCAGTCTATCTCGCACTCCCTGCCCTTAAGTTCAAAGCCACGCCCCTTTTCCATACAGAGTCGAGACGATCACCTCCTCAATCAGCGCATATTATAAACTCTCACTGTTTTTCTTCACAAATAATAATTTAGAATGCCATCAATAATAGTTAATTAAGCATTGGTTGCATTTGTCCTCCCGTACCAAAATAGCCCCGTACTCAGTTATGCTGGCGTGAAATTCCTCAAGCCGGCTAGAAAACATCGGAAATGAAAGCGTTCGTTCTTCACGCAACCGCCAGCTCATCAGCCACCAGTGAATGACGCTGACGTTATGGCGGTTCGTTTTGGGCGTAAATCCACGTCAATGGAGATGAGCTTGACGTCATTGAAGTGCACGGAATGGCTTGACCGCCCGCCAGTCATTCTTCCACCTGACATCTCCCACATTGCAGATGTCTACGTGAAGATTAACGACATGAATCTCAACGTTGCGTGACAAATAAGGCCACAGTTGGTCCCCAAAAGCAGTCGAGGGCCTGCTCATGGAGGACTATTCTGACCTGGAAGGCCCCCTCATTGAAGAAATTTAGGTCGCCTGCCAAGAAACATCTATAGACGTGATGTCAGTGGAACGCTGAGTTGACGAGATTATGGCCGTCTTAGCGATTATCGGAAAAACAATCACAAGGTCGCGCAGGATAGCGGACCAGGTTTCAGGCGATTGAGCATATAAAAAATGGTTGTTCACTCGAAAAGAAGATAGGCGAGCGAGCACTGAGAGAAGCCGGGAAAACGCGAAACACACTGAAATTTGGAGCCCTACACATATTTGCGAGTTGACAGTGCTGCCGAGAGGACGACCCCTGCGGCCACCGAGGCAGAGAAGAGAGCATACGGACGAGCGAGACGCAGGCACCTGGGCCGCGTAGACTGATGAATTGCAGTGATTAGCCGCCTGCGCTTCATTACGTAAGGGCAAGGCCCTGGCTCTCTGTAGAGAACTTCCAAGCCGAGGGACGGGGCCATTTTCTACAGGGCCATTTTACCTATGTGGACAGCCTATAAAACTCGCGAGAAGATTGCTGATTTGTGTTAGAATCCTTATGTTGTTTACTAAAGTGAATTATTGTGTTTTATCAAGTATTTTCTTCCTGCCCATCGTTGTTGTAGTTTGATGTCATATTTTGTTGGATTCATGCCAAAATTCACGTCGGGTCGCGACAAAATTCGCACGTCACTTCACGACGTTTAGACCGCGTCCATTTAGCCTTGTCTGCGCTCTCCTTATCTAAAGTAGCTCCAATCAATACATCTTGCCACCCTCCAAGCTATGTTTCAACCGCGATATAGGTGATTCACCTCATGCCATACCCCCCCCGCGCTTACAGGCCACTTCTGGTTTTCACTATCGTACATTGAGCACTTATGGGGGGGGGAGGCAGGGGGTGAAACAAGATGCCATTCTCTTTCTCCGTCCGAAATTTGAACCCTTTTGCAGCTTAAGTCCGCCTCCACTCTGCGCGAGCAACCTATGTTCCCTGGGAAAGTCCATTGCCAGTAGGGGAGACTTCCGTGGAAATGTTGTGAATTGAAGCCACGTAATACTCCTCACAATGGCGTGGAAATCCAAGTGCGTCCCATTACAGTTATCTTACGCGCCAGAGGTCTCGACAGGTTGGGCTCACCTTGGTTCTTAAATTTTTGTCTGGTGAAACAAAGCTTAGAGCGATAGATGGTATACGTAATCCATTATTAGGGTTTCGCTATCGATCGAAGGTCCAATCAATAATTCAACTGAAATGATTTCGCGGTCGCCGAGAAGCATTATATGATGGAATAATTCATTGTTACTAATCAGATGTTGTTGTTTACGTGAATCGAACGCTAATTGTTCTACGGGGAGAGGAGGGAAAGGAACGGCGTCGGAGGGTGAGGGACGGGGTGAAAGGAGGGGTTAACGTCAACAAAGAGAATTTCCCCCATGTGCCAGCATCTGATCTCACAACCCGTCGTCGTTTTACCAGCTGTTCAACTGCTCCATTGAAAATTGATCATGCTAGCTTTATATCGTAATCAAGGGATGCTATAACATTGATAGGAATTCAGGAATGTAGGGCTATGCCAAAATGGGCCAAACTAGCTGCCCCCGCGTTCAAGAACAGGGTTTATTTTTGTCGTCAATTATACTTAAAGGCACTGCCCGGCTGTATTCGCTACGCCCGTTTTTACTTGAGATCTGTGCTCCTCTTAATTTTTTCCTGTTATTCTGCTTCTCAACTGGAAAATTTGCAGGCTCAAATATTCATGTAACTTGAAATCTACTTTAATCACTCAAGTTACCTTTCTAAAACTGTTGGGGAAACATTTCTGACCCAATCGAAGTGGCATTACGGTACCATACTATCGAATATCGCGAACGTATTTTCGTTTCGATAAAATCTCTCCCAAATATTGTTAAACTTCAAAGTCTTTCGCATTGTTCTGTTTCAGCCTTTACTTATTATATGCTTTGTATCCAGCGATCAGTGCGTCTGTACTGCAGACTTCACAACACAAATGACAACGCTCTCCGATAAAGTTCGATAATTGATTGTTTATAAAGGAAGCTCATAAATGATAAGTGGTAATTTTCACAAGCTTAAATGGACCAAAATGCCAATCGCGACTCGATAATTCCATTTGGCAAACAGCCTTTTGCGTATTCATGAAGCTGTCTGATAGCATACCATCCTCTGCTTGCATGGCGAACCATCTTTTTGAGGGAAAGTCAGAAGTTTTGTTAGGTCGGAAGATGAGCAGTTCTCTCACCTCTTTGCTATTGTCTCTTTGGCTTTATCTCTCTCAGACTCGCCCATAGTGCAAGAGAAAGGAGTTCCAGTTGAAGATCTTTTTAGCGTTTCTTTCATCCATTTGTCTCATGTTACAGGCAAGCAACTTTTTATATTTTCGTGCTTTTTCGTGGCTTCTTTTTTCACATTTCGACTTTTGGATTACATTCCCTTTAACTATATTGAAAACTTATTGAAACGCAACCAAGCAATGATTTCTGACATTCCTTGTTTTGAATCATTCCTTTATTGGGGGTGTAATTATTACGCAATCGTTCTTGCTTGGGTGAGGACCTGTCAAATGGAGCTTAGTGACACACTTAAGCATAATAGTGCAATTTTTTATTGCGGTCAGGCTTGCAATGGCGTCACTTGCTGCCGATATATGCTATTCATTTCGAGTTCTGGAGTTTTAATTCGAAATTTATTGGGTTGTCTCATAATTCCTGTCGCATTTCTATTCAATTTCAAATTCCTTCCGTCTAAGACCGTTTCATTGCGAAATACGTTAGTATGTTGAAGTATGCTTCAAGAGCCTTAACAGCGTAGTTTCGGAAACGCAAGCCCTTAATGGGTTAACCAACTAGGGAGTAAAAAAGCAGTTTTGGGCGCGAACGGAGGGGAGTCGCCGCGGGCCCGTCAGTGACTGTAATGGATGATTATGCTTTACAATCCTTCAAATGAACTCTGTAACAAGGAGGACAACAGAGAGACCAGCGCTGTGTTTGACTCAGTCTCTGCTACTGATAGGGTACTGAGCTAGTGGACCAATCGCAACGGCAAAGACGAAACGAGCTATGAACTTCAACCTCATACTGGGCCTGCGGTCATTTTTGATGAGCGCCCCTTGCACCCTAAATTGGGAGTGCCTCCGCACGTTGCTACCAGGGTATTGTAGCAGATACCTGAGCGCAGCCGATGCACCAGCAACGCCATCAGTATGGCAAGGACTGCTGCAGAATGAAGTTTTGATGGAAACCTTATGGTCCGGCCGACCATGAGCGGGAAGCACGCCTGACCATCTGGGGAAAATCCATTCTGGGACGGCAAAAGCAGAGCCTTCCCTAATCGGTCACCAGTGGAAATGAGTCATGAGTCCACTGCGACAACAACATGCGGCACGTCTGATGGCTGCCTCGCAGCCAGGAAGCACCAGCTCAACCAAAGCCCGAACTCCGTTTTCTGAGAATATCGCTCTCGTTTTGTTGGATTCGCTAGGTGGCCTGGTTTGGGAACCACTTCAATGTATGAAGACAAGCATTGCTAAAGTCAGCGCGGAATAGCCCTCTAGGCTGGCTTCGGGGGTTGCGAGGGAATCGTCAGAAACGTCTCAGATTCTCCTTTCTCCGAATGTACGCCAGACCTCACATTGCAATGCCAACTCACCACGTTCTGAGGGAGATAGCCGCGGCCACGATACCTCATCCACCATATAGCATTGGCATCGCTCTGTCGGACTACCACCTCCCTGCGCCCTGAATAAGCATCTGCCAGAGAAGAAAGTTAAAGATTGTGACCACCCCAAAAACGACTTCTCCAAATTCTTCAACCCCCAGCTTCCTTCATTCTGGGCTGGAAGCTTCCAAACGCTCACTAGCAAATGCACGCATATCAGTGACCATGATGGTGGTTATGTCATTGATCAGTTGTTTCCTAGAAGAGATAAATCTTGGATAAACAAAAGTGTCGAAATTGCGACAAGAATTATGAGACAACCCAATTATAATAGATGTATTATATTATTATG
>MU904957.1:0-15185 GCA_036418205.1 Ostertagia ostertagi | reverse complement strand
AGGACGTGCCCTCAAACCCAAGAAATCCCTCCATTTGATAGGGAAGAGGTGAGGTATGACAACAGCTTAGTAGGTTATACCCACCCCTCGATCCGCCTATCCGACCCTTCTGTAAAAAGGCTCATAAAGCCTGACCTTAAAGGACGAATTCACGATGAAAAAGCAACCCATTTCAAATTAACCTAGGGATGGTGAGTGGTACACGAAAGAAGGAAGAACCATGAGAAACGGCCCAGAACCCGAGAAATGGTACCCCTTCCTTGCCCGTTGATTCGAGCATTGATGCGACTCTCATCGCTGTGCCCTCTTCAACACTACGCTCTCTCAGCTATCTAATCACTCGCCACGTATTGAACTACGGCGAGTGATCAGATGATCGGTGGGCGGAGATCGCCGGACCCGCCAGCTTTGAGGCATGATAGGTCGCCGAGGTCAAATTTTTCCATGCGAATTGCGCGTCAGTTCGCACCCTCAGGAGGTCCGTGGGTCCCTCAACTAGGTCAGTTTCCCTTTCTTCGACCTTCATTCTAATCGTGAATTCCTCCTTTAAATATAATTTTTAGCGGCTAGCGATAACTATCTGGCCTACTCTTCCTTGCTGGCTTTTTCTGCTAACCTACCGCTCTAATAGATTGGCGTTTTCTTAGGGTTGCTCACGTGAATAAATGTTTGGATGCTCAAGAATCATCGTCAAATCATGGCCAAAGCCAAAGAAAAATGGACAGGCACTATAGACTGTCCCATGTGTGGGGAGCCACAACCTCCTGGACCTGTAAGTTCCAACAATAATCTTATTTTGGTGGTTTCCACTTAGATCTTGACAGACAGTACCGTAAGTGAACCGCCTATCAGTTCAACGAACATCCACATTTTGTAAACCTTTTAAGCATCGAGCGGCTCACGCGAAGCGATGCGGCAAAACCTACAATATTGCTCCGAAGGAGTTGCTCAGGCTAATGGAAACTCAGCGCCTTGTCTCGGATGTTAAGAAACGGAACAGTATGATACACACCAAGTAGGTTCTATGACTTGTTCTTCTTCTCGAAGGGTCTCGATAACACTTCAGGGCACCCATTCCCCAAAAGAAAGAGGTACTACCGCCGAAGTTAAAAGGTGAGCCGAAGTCGTTACTCGATGAAAACATCCAGCTTGCAAAAGCGCTCTCAGCAAGTTTGGATTCACAATCCTTCGATCCAGTTCATGACAGTTCGCCACAGTTCACAAGGTAGGTGATTTTCTGTAAATCGTCTAATTTTGGCTAGATCGTGAATTGAGAGAGCTTTGTAAGTCACCAGCTGTAGTTATTGTTTGAGTATTTTTCATGTGCCATACGAGATTGACAGGTGGAACGTTTATTTGTTCGGCCTTACGTTTCGACAGAATCGTCGTCCTCAGAAGTCCAGAGCGCGCAAACGGTGGAGCCCTGGACCTCTGAGGACGACGGTTCTGTCGAAACGTAAGGCCGATCAAATAAACGTTCCACCTATCAACCTCGTATGGCACATGAAAAATACACAAACAAGAACAACTAATGCCGAGGTTACAAGAAGAGAGAAGTTGGAGAAAGCTGTAGTTGTTGTTCTTCAAGACCTTTTGGATATTGCACCTTACGAACATTTTCGATAAGTATTCCGTTAAGTGAGAGATGTTCAGTCCGGCATTTCACTCGCTTCGCTCTGTTCCTTCGAGGCACAACTGCAAACTATGTTACAGAATCATCGACGATGCTAATGAGAGAAGACGCAAGCGGCCGCGATCTTATGCCGTTGTGGAACTGGCCCCACGATCCTGTAGGTGCGAGGTGATGGCTTAATTAGTACTAATCCTTGTAGAAATAATGAAGTTATTTCGTACAAGAAATACGCCAGATATTTGTTGGTCTTAGCTATGCAAAAGTTTTCATCCAATCTCCGTGAGATTCTGACCGATGGTTCAATTGTTTGGTGGCAGACAGTTTTTTTTTCAAACTTGTTTTTTTTACAATTATGTCGAAAGCGCACCTTCATATTCTGAAGTCGTTTTACTGGTAATAGAGGTGGTCTGTGACCGGTGAATGATATCCTGTTATTTCAGGTGATTCAAAAAGTACAAAATCGTTTTCTGGAGACGTTCCGTGTTCGCAAGACCAACGGAGTAACCTTGTCTCATACGGAGTTCTGCAAGCGTCGAGCTGCTCGTACCAGTGTGTTCATGCAGAATCAGACCCGTCTCTTGCAAAAGGTATGATAAATTACGCTGATTACCCGCTGTTTTAATGGTATTTTTGCATGAGCCACTGAGCAGGGATTCACACGCTCTCAAAAAACTCATCACTGCTATTAAAAAGCCTCGCTCATGACCTTTTATCTACTGGAATCTTTTTCGGAGACGGTTTTTTCCCTACTACTTTTCTTGCCACACCTGTTTGAGGAATATTGCTGATTTTCACTCTAATTATTTTTGATTCAAATCTATTGAATATGTTGAAAATTCAATTCTAATCATATTTCTGAATCCTGATTCTTTCTCGTGATACTTTTTTCGCTAGAAACGGCCTAGCGACGAATGAGAAATTTATGCCGAAAAATGGCGTTTCAGTTGGAGCGTTTGGAACGGCTTCTCACAAGATCTGATTGTCTGTTGGCCAGGAAGAAACGTCGGACGTGCGCATACAATGTACGGATGGTGGGTTACTATCTCATATCTCCTACATCGGGAGCTACTCTCGTCGAATTCAACTTGGTTTCTTCTCCCTCAATCGAACCGTGAATTCTCCGCGCAAAACTAATGAGAAAAGTAGTAACTTGGAAGGATGAGTCAAACGTCTGGCTTACACACTTCCTTTCGATGACACATCTAGTTATATCCCTCAATCTAAATTTATTGATCCTAGGAAATATTTGTGCGCATCGACTATTACTTCGCTTACGGACAAGACTTTTGGGCACTTCTACATCTCAAATTAACTCAATGAGCATTCAACTCAGTGAGAACCAGAAAGTAGGTTCGGATTTATGGCTTGAAATTTTTTCACTGGGTATCATATGTTTTTCGCTTGATAAACATGAGCACGAACATTCAGTATTGTCCTGATGTGGTTGCGCTATGTTGGGTCGCGTAAGAAGGGACTACGAGGATACAGAAAACATTCGCCAACTTAGCGGAGCATATGGACCAGGTACCGATCCTAGGATTATCGGCAGTTGTTGTTTTCGATTTCCCATTCCTGAGATGACTTGCATCTTGTGCGCATCGCGCATGCGTGCTCCTTCGAAAGCAGATCGAGCTGGTCCGTACTCGAGATCCTACACCAGAGTGCAGTTTGGATAGTGAATGTGCAACAAGCGAAGCAGACATCCCATCGTCTCATACCGGAATGCCTGTAAGACAATAAAACTATCCAAGTAGTTACCAGTCAGCAACACCTAGCTTCCAACGTTTTTCTTGATTTTTCTCGTCTATCGTGCATCGCCGGCCATCTTTAACCTAATTACCAATGAACTGCCTTTTCATCGGCTCCTCTAAGTGGAGGATCTAAAAATTAATTTAATTTTGTGTTCATTGGTAAACGTGAGGCAGTAATTATTCACAGTTAAGCTTAACCAACATTTTAGACCCCATGATAGTCCTTATTTAGCCACAATCAACCTCTCGGCAATGTCAGACCCAGCCACCTGCTCCAAACACCGAGGTCGTCATTCCAGAAGTGCTTAAGATTGAATTGAGGGAAAGGTCGACCGTAAAAGACCCGGTACATAATCTAATATATACTTGGGCGACGCGGAAAACTTCCTATTTGATAATTACAGGCGATATAAACTCTTAGACTACGAAAATCCACTTCAAGGCATATCACTTGATCAGACAACAGCCGAGCAGTCGTTGGAAGATGACTGCGTCATTGTAGGCAGGACTCCGATGAGATCAAAAAGTCTCGGTTAGTGTGCGTTTCTCTGGTAATTGATGCATTCTCTCTTGCGATGAGCTCAAACCCCTGGTGCTAATAAGGCACTGCCCGTCGATTTTGATTGGCAGATCCAACCGATAAGCTGAAACTGTCAAAACCTCCAGCTCTCTTGTCGAGACTCGAGAATCAGTAAAGGCACTGACGATGCTTCAAGCCCTGTTGAAGACGTGGTATGCTAAAGCATTTCCTTTTCTTGTTGAACAGCCATCTATGTATTATACTTTGTACGTCGCGTCTAAATTCCAGCATTTCCTTTCGAAATCGTAGCTAATCATGAATTTGTATTGTAATCAGGATCACAAGAAGCATGGTTCCAATCTGGAACTATGCCTTTTTGGCTCTAATTACATCACAAAATTTCACCTAAATCGAATTTGTTATTGTAGGTGATATCATCAGCTTCTACCGAGGATAATTCAACTCCTTCAAGTATTCCCGATGAAGTGCAGTCTTCGAAGGCGTCGACCAGTAGCAGTAATAGCCTGGATCTCTTTGATGAAAAGAGCAGGGATGGTGCTAAAAAAGGTGATTTTATTGTCTGTTTCGCTTTTTTGGCCAATTTTTATTTTTTTCCTAGCCACACAACCATTGTTAATTTAACTAGTAAACAATTTAATTATTAATTAATAATTTTTACTTGGTCAATATATGGCTTTCATTTTTGTTCATCCAATTCCTTCTTCTTTTTTTGTCACAAAGTGATACCTTCACTCTTCTGTTTTTATCGAGAATTTAGTGTGACAAAATGTCATCATTCATCGGTCATTTTCTCAATTGATTTTATTACCCTGACATATATAGGTTGCTACTGAATGTACATAGGATCTTTCTGCAGATACGGTCATCACGTTGGATTTGACTCCATTGCGGAGTTGCTCTCGAAGCAGAAGATCTTCAGCGGCACGGTTTTCACTGAACGACGGAATAATGTAATTATTTCTAAGTTTTCTTCGGAAACTTCTATCAAATTATCTCAAAACTTGTTAGTCCAACTCTTATTCAGTAATCTATCGCCAGAAGAGGACCCGGTGTCAAAGCCTGAAGAAGTTGTTGATGGGCGTGAAAGCGCGCCGTGTGTTCCGCGTGCACCGACACTGAAGCAGAACCTCCGAAGGAGTGGTGATAGTGATTGACATCGTCTGCCTGGGGAGAACCGCGCCCGCAAAGGTATACGGCGGTATCCAATGGATCCTACTAGCCGAAATGAGTACTTTGAATATCATGATCCATTCATGGAACCGTGGTACGATCCTGTTGAGATGAACGGTGAGTATGAAAAAGTCATTATAATAGTTCGGGAGCAACTTTTGTCAGAAAACAAAATGTTTCACACTAAAAAGTAATCTCACCATGTAAGTAGAGTAGTTTGTAACCATTGTAAACTCAAGCTTCAGACCAATCACCATCACAGTCTGCCTCGAAACCTGCAAAGGATGATGCTGAGAAATCACCATTGGATAAAGCTGGTCGCCGTCGTTCATCGAGGATCTATAAGGCAGCCGCCAGTGGGTTGTAGCTTTCTTTTTCCGTAAATGCTTCGGCTCTGAGTGATTTTGAAGCGCCTTGATCCGATTACAATGACTTTTCCTCCATGTACAGTCGGTTTTCGAACCCTTATGGCATCAATCGCCAGCTTTATATTGTTCATATCCAAGAGTTTGATGTAGGACGTGTTACCTAAAGTGGCATGACTGCTGCCGCACTGATAGAAGTTGCGTGGATAAGCTGTTGCCAGCACGCTTTGCTGATATCCAGCGATGTATGGGCAAGCAGCTTATCCGCGCGACATCTATCAAGTGTGGCTGCCGCCACGTCATTCCGGTGACCCGCCTACCCCAACTCTCATATATGGACTGTATTCCCCCTTGTATGTTACTTTTTGAAAATTCTATGTGATCAAAATTAAGGGCTTTGAATGAATGCTGCCAAACAGTGGAGTATGGTCTTTAGGTATTATGGCTTCATTGCAGTCCACAAACTTCTATCAGACGATCACCAAGTCATCACCTGGAGCAGGGTCATTCCCGGACCGAAACACCGATAACAGCCCGTCCGAAATGCGCCCAGTTAAGTGCTATTAATATTGTTGTGATAATGTAGAAACTTGAGCAAGGCAGTCATCTACTGCTGCGCGTTTTTTATCGCCTCAAGCTGTTCTGCACTAAGGGATGTCCACCATAGCTTCTACATGTTTGCCTTTCATTCGAAGCACAGACCATTGTTCATTGTTAGCTCTTCATTTATAAGTAAGGTCCATCCAAACTCGTTTTCTCTTTTCATAAATACTTTTTTCATATTTGAGACCACGTACTACGGTAAGTGTTCGACAAAAACACGCTCGTGAGTGTACTCAAATATTCGATTGATCAAGCGTAAAATGCTGAAGGCTAGCTGGAGCTGAATAACTGCTTACGCCATTCCCAATTTCAGTTTATTTCAAGTGTGCATGCACATTTGTGGATGAGCAGAATGTCATGATTGATGGAATTGATGACGCTCATGTCTTTAGAGGGGCATTCAAAAACCGCTGATAATTTGCCCTAGGACTAGCTCCATTTAGGAAATAAACACCAAGGGGAACAATGGCGGCCCACATCCTTTTCCAGATTCTTTCCCTCCTAAAGCTTGAATCACGAGTTCTGAGGGGACCACTCACTTCAATATCCTCCTCAGGGACATGAGCGGCGAATTGATAATGAAGACATGCAAATGTTCAGGTTTGCGCCTGCTTCCCAGGATTCATTCTTTGACACACCTGTATTTCTGAACAAGGAAACAGGTGAAGTTGAGGTGAGCTAGCGCTGGGCAATAATGCTCTTTTGTTATCCTTATCCTTTTTCAGGATCGCGTTGGAACACGTGAATCAGTAGACTCGATTTCAATCGATGTCACAACAGACGACACCCGTGCAACCTGTCAGGAAGAAGGCGAAGTGAGTTTGATTTCAATATTTATTGGGTTTTGGTTTTTTTTGTTCCATTGAAGGGCGGGGGCTCCTATCGTTTTTCAAGAATGCTTCAAGAAGCTCCAGTTTCTAAGCTTCATATCTCGCATTCTCAGGTTTGGCTCAAATGTGAAGATTCTCAAGACTTCTGGTATTACGCCAATGCCTAATTATGACGGCATGAGTGACGACGAATTGAAGGTAGGGATAACTCTACTCTGATTATATCAAAGTAATGTAGTTATTCACCTACCCTTCGTACGGTCCACTCAGTTTCATGGGTAATGTTAGCCGCTTCCAGCGTGGGGGGTGGGGGGGAAGCGTTTTTTTTTTTTTTGGCCAAATTCGGCTTGAAACCCATGGGTAGGAAAAGAGCGGTTGCAATGCTGAAACAGATCTACACAGAAGTACATCCTGGTGAGTCACTGCCAGACTTACTCGTATTGAGAGCAGTTCGGTCTTTCTGTGATGCGAGATATATTAGAGATCGATCCATTCACACCGACTGTACGGCCACTAGTTGTTGAGAAGACTGGTGATGGCACACCGGTGTCATCTCGCTTTGCAAAGCCGAAAAATCCACGAAAACGAGGCAAGCCGGTGACGGCATCTAAAGAGGCTACAGCGACAGTTTCTGAGAAACCATCAACATCTGAGCCTCAGAGGTCAAGCGTAGATGACAATGACGATGGTGAGTTAGCCTAAAACTTTGAAAAGAGCTGTCTATTGGATGCCAACCTTCCTATGTAGGGAAACGGGGTTCTGAGGAATCGGGACCCGCATATATGGGTTGGACCATTACCTAATAGTTGCTTTCCGGGATTCTGTTGAAGTTGCATTCTTTTTGTACCTATAATACGTTAGAGAGGGGGGGGGGCTAAACAAGGGAGCAATGTCCGCCCATACAGTGTGTTCTGAGAGACTTTTAGCAACTTCATTCTCCTTTTCATTCTGTGAATTCAAAATTGTGCGCAATTACAGACGACTTTATTGATCTCGGAGACAAGACGTTGAATGATCCACGTGAAGAACCAATAGAGGAGAGCATGATCGACGACACAGGAATCTTGCCGAAGGTAATTAGTTTGGATGATGGTTTTAAATTGCTCTATTTGGAAATTTCCCGAAAGCACAGATTGGTTTGACCTACTGGTTTGACTTTCAGAACTTTTACCTATATGTTCGACCGCATTGAAAGTTCATTGTGTTATTCACATGCTGCGCCCCAACCAAACTAGCTCAGCATGTGTATTGGTACTTGTGTTTTACAGGACTTGGACGGTATGACGGACGTGTTTCTAAAGTGGTTGCGCCAGCCGGAAAATGACGACCTGTATAATCACCTACTGTCATTGCAACCTGTACTAATTGTGAGTTCTTACACAATTTATAGCCTTGAGCCTATAATCGGGTGGCGCTGATGTTGTGGGGTTCCTTTGGGATTACGTGCTGATAATTAAAACTTCTGTGAATGGTACAGCCAAGATGTCAGAGGCATGAATACACACATGAGCTATCACGCCAGGCAGAGGTGGAGCGATGGGTAGGAGGGCTGTGGCGTGGTGGTGACACCCATAGGGTGGAAGCTCGCTAACGCCGAGATGGAAGATGGTTCACATTATTGAGGCATGAACCTCCTAATCTGTATCGTGGTCGGTCCATTGACCCTTTTTCTTGCAACCTAAGGACACGTAATGTTGAACTAAAGCTGACGCAGAGGCTAGTAGTGGTAGATCCGTGCCCCTCCTGCTGCCCGCCTATTATTCTTTGATAAGGATTGTTGTTGGGCCTTTCGAAGCCTAATCGGCAGTGAACTTCTTATTCACTTCATTCCCTTGTTTTCATGGTTGATTCTATTTAGGATGAATTACAACAACGTATGTCACGAGCCGACAAGCAGTTTGCGTAATTCCAAGAAAAGTACTGGTAAATATACTGGATCGTCTGGGTGTGACGTTTTCGATGAATTTAGTCTACGGTCGCCAAAAAGTGAGAAATGAGAGGTAACGGTTACCATTTTCCTTCGGCATGCTTCTATCTTAAGACTGCCCTCTTCTTGCTGTCTACTAGGCTATGAACGGTTAGGTAATCAAGGCTAGCAATTGCCGTGAGCACAAGTCTATTTTGCCAGGTGAGATAATTGCCCAAAGATTGTGCTATGTTATCCTCGACTTTCGGTTAGCACTCTATTACTTGTTTGGCTTCACTCTATGTGTGCCTCAAACAGAGCCCCTGAATGATACGCTTTCCAGCTGTTTTATCTGACTTCACTTCTGTTTGAATAAATTTGTTGTGATTCTTTCATTCCTTAAAGCTATAGTTTTAAACTGTGAAGATTTTCGGTGTTTCACTTGTAGGCAATTATTTGTTGAGCTAAATGTTCCTGAAATTATGATCTTGTATCGAATACTTGGTATTGATTGTTTGTCAAATAAAGTTTTAGACCTAGATAGTGCTCTCACTTGGATTAGTCGATTACTTTATTGATGGTGATGCTCACTCAAGACAACGTTGGTAATATGTTGTACTAGATATATGAGTGGTCTATAGATTATCATAGGAAATATCGAAAGCAGCACAAACAAATGTTGGAGGTGCAATATTGCCATTTTATGCGAACTTGATCTGGATTACCTTGTGACTACTTACATTGTTCGTGTGAAGGATCCCTTGGTTCTGCGTAGAGATGCGCCTCTTTAATCCTTAATTTCAGATAGGGCACTCCCGTGCATGGATAAAACCCGACAAGGGCGTCAGGGTCGAGTTAGCTGCAGCAGCTTTAGTGTTACCTGTCTGCTGCAGACTGCTGTCTGGCGCCGCCCTCTCGTCTGTAGCGCTCCCTCACCCTCGTGCTTCTCCTCTGCGCGCTCAGTCTCTCATTGCCTCAGCACAGCCGCTTTACGAAGTGAGCAAGCCCTTATTGGAGGCAGCGATTACGATAGATTCGAGAAGGGTTTGAAGGAGGCGTGATGGTGCTTTATGGCACGCGTGGCGAGAAAAGCGGAGAAATCCGTCAAGAAGACGCAACAACTGGACCCCTTCCTGTGTTCTTTTTCACTCATGAACAGGTAATCAGCTCAGAAATCGGACGTATGAACGAGTTCACGCAATGCGTTTGGTGGCAGCATGCCAAACCACGCTCCAATCGAGTTGCTCCAGTTGTGCCGCTGCTGGCAACGCAGCTCGTCCAAATCACCAACTAAACTAGTGGGCGGATCGCTTTTGGGGGCGGAGTGCTTTCGAAGTCCTGCTCAGCAACCAGCGCACCTTTCGTCGTGAAAGCGCCACACCTCGCTTCCTTGGCAGCCAAGTAACTGCTTCGTGTGGTGCATATGCTTCTCCTTATCGTGATCACTTGCCTTTAGGCGTTTTTTCATTGTTGGCCCATTTTTCACAATTACTTACATTAAAATGGCCAAAATTTCATACAAAATGGCTCCAAAATCCCATGCATTTGTTCTGGGCCATTCCAAGCCCCTTTGTTGCTTCTGTTTTCACTTGATTGTCAGAGCATAATCCGCTTGGCAAGAACTGGCGAGTTTTCAGGTTACGCGGCCCTTGAACGCTGGATTTGGAGCAGAGGAGGCATTTGAATGTCAATGTAATGGAGCGAAACTTTCTGAGAAACAGCGCTTCTCGTCTTCCTGGACGTCTTTCTCCTTTCTCCACATCACGATGTCATAGGGACTAGAACTTGGCATAAGACGATACATGTGTTACCCATCGCCTGGTGCTGCTTCGGAATATTCAGCCATTGGACTATTTCCACCTTTGCCTCAGCTCAGAGATACTCCAGCCCCGCTGATGAATTCCTTCGCGTTTCGACTTTTTCGGTCGCCAGTAGAGTAAAGAATGTTTAGCACATCGAGACGACGTGGCAAGATAAAGGGGCTTACCGTTATGAAAAACTGGGCTCTGATTTAGATCATCTGTCAAGATTAGGCCAGCCAGCCGCCGTTTCGCAGTCACTCGCTTTTCGTTTCTCTCCACACATTGCTTCCTCAGTTCCTATGCTCGTTTTCTAGGATCTAGGAAGCACCGGAATCTGTAATTCTCCTTCTCTACCAAGATTTCACTATTCAGTTCTGTTCACTCGGGAGCAATAATCGTAGTTTCCCACGAAACCTTCAGCGGCTATATCTACTCACAACTACAATATTTCTCAAGTACTATTTATAAACCAAGAGTCGATCTAATTTACTAGACGGGACTATTTCTACTCGATTTCTACCCGTAAGTGATATTGGCTTCGCAGGTTCTCCAGGACGAGCGTCCCTCTTGCTACATCTGCCTTGCTTCTTGAGAGAATGCGTCGGTTCAGTAAGGTAACCCTTCTTCTACGCCGTTCGAACGTTCAAGGCGGTTTATAAATTAACCAAAGAATTCTAATTTGAAAAGTTGGAAAAAGAAAATTGAGCCATAACATTGATCGCTTGAAATATTATCAAATCTCTGAACGCGTCCCGAAATTTCCAAGTAATATTGCCAAATGCGATCAGAAAGCAACAGAAAGCACAAGCAATATTGCTTCTCCGAGACCGTCAGTAGGGGTGCTGTTGGGTCTGTAATTAGTGCATGCACGGTTATAGAAAAGAGAGTATCTATTTGGAGTAACTGCTGAAGACTCCCGATTTTACGGTGCTGAGAGAAACTACTGTATGGTGATCCATCAGGCTGGGTGATTTCTCTCACGCCTAGGGTGCTGCTTCCAAACTACTAAAATCAATACAGAAGAGCGCTAAATGCACGTACCAGGATCAAACTGGTGTCGCAGTGAAAAAGAAAGAATGCATCGAAAACAATAAAGGTGAGGGCTTGCAATATTTTTCTGAGGTATGAGAGAAGAGAAGGGCGGAAGTGGTGTAGTGACAAGTGGCGCGCTCACCACGCGAGCGGTCCGGGGATCAAATCCTGGGTCGTGAGTCGCCCGGGCCAACCAAGCCTTCCATCCCTCCGGGGTCAGGGTCAAACCCTGCGTTGCGCAAAGAACAACGAGGGGGTCGTATTCAGCCGACCGAAAAGGGAGGGGGTCGTATCCACAGACGGGCTGCAAGACGGCTTGAAAAGTGCAGTGTCCGGGAGTGCACTTTCAGCCTCTAATGTTCTCCAGGAGCTCTGCACGCTGTCGGAGAGTCACACAGACATGAGCTCCATGGGAGCATTAAAGCATGCAGAGCACTATAAGTCTCACCATCAGCTTATTATCCTTAAGCGACGCTATCCGGACGGCGCTTTTGCTCCGCGGCATAGATCAAGAGTACAATAGACAATAGCCAAAAACTTTGTTACAGTGTAGTGCAAAAACATGGTCTGTCTTCGATGATGAAACATTCCTGAAATCCCGAGGAGAACAAAGTGTAGAGCAGTTCATGGGAAAGTGAAACAAGAGTGCCATATAACAGCACAATGCAACTCAATCAGGATACTAACACCTTCTTCAGGAAAACAGAAGACTTTCAAATGCGAGTGCGAACTCTGCCCACAGATAGGTGCACGGCGTATACCCGAGCAGGCGTTTTCCATAAAAACGCCTCCTCTGTCAGCGGCCGTAAGCAGACAAACTTTCTGAAGAGAGTTTTGATGCTTTCAAATAAAATCTAAGCGAAACAAAGTGTAGCGAATTTGCTGAATTGAGTTCTAGAGACGCCGTAGGAAAATTGAGGCAGAAGAAGGAATTTCAGGGAAATTTCACAGCTGTTATGAAGTACTCTTCGAGTGGATTCCAACAATCTTTACCGCTTCTCATCACATTCAAAGGAAGTTATGGGCCTTTAAAGACTGCATAGTCGCGGTCCAGGAAAATGGCTTGAAAAAAATCAAGGTGGAAAAACGGAACAACGGGACTATTTTTTGAGCGAGTGATTATTTCAAGAAGTTTTAGCACTTATTCGAAAGCTCTAATCCTCTAGTTTCTAATTAGCCTTAGACATCTGCAAAATGTTGAGTATGAAGAAAGTTATTAACGTTTGAATGTCGAAAACTCGCGCCTTCTCAAAAATCGGACCCCAAACCACCCAAGAACGGAACAACGGGACTATTTTTTGAAAAAATGATCGCTGGAAAATTTTCAGGTGCTTGTTCGAAAGCTCTAATCTTCTAGTTTCTAATTAGCCTTAGACATTTGCAAAAAGTTGATTATGAAGAAAGTTATGAATGTTTGAATGTCAAAAACTCGCGTGTGCACAGAAAACGGAACAACGGGACGATTTTTTGAAATATTGAACATCCACAACATTTCAAATACTCCTCAGGAAGAAAACTATTTATATTTTCAAAATTTTGGTGTCCGATTTCATGAAACAGCTTCTGAAAGAAAATATAACCTTCTGAATGGAGGGGTTTGGATTGCAATGTAATTGCTACAAGGTTTAGTTTTTCAGATTATAAGGTAAGGAAAGTTGAGAGATCGAAAAAATCCTGGTGGGTTTCTGAAAGTAGAAATCTTTACGATTAAAATGATGTATTGGTTTACGCAAAAATTTGAAAATTCCTTCTATTTAATGAATAAAACTTCATTTGCCTCGATTTCCTCCTCTGAGCGAGACAGAGCGCGCGGATTGACCACGGTCCACCACTTCTCCATGTTGGTGACTGCCATCATTGATGAGCATTGATGAGCATTAAATTATGTGAAAGACATGATAGTTAATATGGGGGGTCGTACCGATACCCCCCCGAAAGGAAGGGGGCGCGCTCACAACTTGGGATTGCGGCCGCGCCGGGTTGACCATCCCTCCGGGGTCGGTTAATTGGTACCAGACTTGTCTGGGAGGATAAAAACACTGACTTGTACATCGGCTGGCCCCCGCAAGTCATTGTATAGGCCACATCGCATTCAAACGCCACTACGAATGTACAAATGGAAGTAGAATGCGTGCCGCATCCCAAAAGGGATTGATCAACGGCAAATGCTTTTATCTTTATAGTTAACAGTTAAGAGGAGAGAATCTCTGCCCTTTCCCTACACTCGCGATGAGAGAAGCGCAGACCTACTCAAGGATTTTGCGGGCGTGAAGAAATGAAAGCGGTAGAGCAGCCTCTGTAAAAGGCTTTCCATCTCTCAGAGCCGGGAGAAGGAGACGTTTGCAATCTTCGGGAGCAGCTATATCCTATCCACCAAAAGAAGTCATCCACCTGAAGTCGTCCTAGGTTGTGACAGTAGTGGTCACTAGAGATAACGCACAAAGTTTCACCCAAGAAAATTCAGTTTTTCGAAGAGAAACAATCTGCGAACCACATTCTGAGGACGATCGCGGGTAGGTCGGGCGGAGACAAGAACGCATGTAAGGGGTGCGCGCATCGAGTAGCCGGCAATTCAGGCGAGGCTTTGAAAGCCATCGGTTGAAGCATAAAGTTTGGAGAATAGACTAACGATCGATAGAATATGATGCAGTAGAAAAAAGAAATGTCCATAACCATAGGTGGAAAAGGCGAGAAAGTACTCTTAGCGAAGACATCCCGTGATCAAAGTAAAAAACGTTTCCCGTAACCAACATTTGTGGAAGATGTCCGGCGGGAATTTGAACGCGCAACAGTTCTTCCGGTTTTCGAATTGCTGACGAAAACACACACAATTTTCTTCTTGCTTATCGTGAAATATGGGTCTCGACCTCCATAGTGAGCGGGAATATGACTTTTCCTATGGACGATTCCCATTGAAGCAACGCATTTGCCCTGCCATGCAAGTGCGATATTAATCCTATCTCTGAATAGGATGGAAAGCTCAAGTGGCCTGGGCACGATTCGAGCCGGGATCTGACCCCGTGTGCGCCATAAAATGCGGCGCCACTAGAGCCGACTTGGGGCGTGGCGCACTCTCTAATCATTTATTCCTCAGCTAATTCTCTTTCCACCCACCACTCTTTCTTTTGGCAAAAATTCCTCTTTCGATGCATTTCTAACTGGAAGGTCTGCCGTCGTTCAATTCTTCAAATGCCATTCACTCTAACGAGCTGCACCCTTTGCGTCCTCCTCATTCCCTCAAAACCTGACCATCCGGTCTCATGACAAGTTTTTCAGACGAAGTTTCATAAATGACGATTACCAACGGATTTATTGAGTCATTAGAATCACTAAGAGGCACTTGAACGACTGGCAAAGTGCCAATTCCGTTCTGCTCACAGGTTTAGTTCTATGTACCAGTACCAGCCAAGACAATTCTGATAACCTCCGCTTTGTGGACTTCCAGCCCATTTTTTAGATCGATTTATTTGGTTCCATTTTATATAATATCTTCAAGTTAGCATATGAGAGAGTGATATGCTCCCTGTATGCTTTCTAAGGGATACGCCACGC
>MU904941.1:0-13023 GCA_036418205.1 Ostertagia ostertagi | reverse complement strand
TTACCGGCGGTCCCGGGACATTGGTGGTACATGATTGGAAGCGATAGCAACTGATAATGGCTGATAAGATGCGCTAGAACGCAAAAGTCGTCGATTCCGTTGCCTGGCTCGCGTTGACACCAGAGCAACCATACTTACAAGTGTTATGTGGGGTGGGACGGGGACATTGTTGGTGGGTGCCAGAAACTGATAACGATTGATAAGGGCCGATAAGGCGCGCCAGAACGCTGAAGTCGTCGATTCCGTTGCCTGGCTCGCGTTGACACCAGAGCAACCATACTTACAAGTGTTATGTGGGGTGGGACGGGGACATTGTTGGTGGGTGCCAGAAACTGATAACGATTGATAAGGGCCGATAAGGCGCGTCAGAACGCAAAAGTCGTAGTTCCGTTACGCAGCGTTGACACTAGAGCGTTCCTACTTACAAATTGTAGTAAGTCGTAGTAGTACAAACAAAGGTACGTGCACATTATTTCGATATATATCCAGCTTACTTAATAGAATTCGACTGCATAAATTAAAAAACAAGTCTTCAGCAATGATAAGTTTCATTTCTGACTATAAGAAAACCCAAACTCATTAAACCGCTAATCCTTTCGTGGTTCTAAATAATGATGAATGTAAATGAATGATAAGCATTAGCTCCTCACTTATGTAAATAGGCATATTTCGTTTTGATTTTGAGACTGACAGCAATCCTATTCACCGCTAAATTATCTTAATTCAAGAAAAATGCTGGATGTTTACAGTTGTGATCAATATACCAGTTCAGCTCAGACGTTATCACGCGTATTCTCGATGAGCTTCAGTGAAACTGTGGAGGGTCTAACACAGTCAATAGTGAGATGGTTAATGGAGTATCTCATGCTGATATTCCATGGGTCCTCCAATTTCGCTAAAGCCTGCCGTGTGATGCGCGCGATAGCGGGCGAAGCAAAACTGGTAATATATGAGAATAGCTATACACTGTATGCTCACAAAAGGTAGATGTCGGACTTCACGAAGCACGTACGGCCGTGATTGACTCGTGCAGCTTAAAAACACATTGGGGTAGACGAGCGCGCTGCTTCAATGTCTTTTGACCATGATACTTGATTTTTTGTAGAATTTTTTTTTTGTGGTACTTCCACTCACACCTTTAAGCGTTAGCTAGGATAATACTTATCTTACATAGTGCTTCAGTGCAATGAATGGCGCAATCAAATCCCATGGCAAAAGTGAGTACTTTTCAAGAATAGCCACCCCATCCTGAGGAAACGCTGAACAACCAAAGTTTCCTTATCAGCGACCTGCGACCTAGGAATTTGCTTCTGGTCAAATATTCCTCTCTGGAAAGAACAACGCTCGGCGCCATATTTACTAATAATATATTTTATTATATACTACTATTGACTATACTATATTTTCATTTACTCGTAGTCTATTATAATGAATATTGAATGTGTGCACAGCACATGGGCGAAAAAAGAAGTATAGCTCAAAATCTAGCAAAAAATGTAGAAAAAAACCTAGCGTTCGATGGAGGCAGACAGACACCAAAGTAATTGCGAACACATAATAAAGCATGATAAATGCATAAGGTAGGTAAACGTGTTAACTAAAATTATTAGGTAAGGTCACGAAATATCATCACCTGCAACACCGCAGGCTGTTTAAATGTGGATGCACTACACTGGTGTGCAAAACTTAGATACGAAAGCAACTTTCGATCACTGCCTGATGACATAGCTCGATGAACCCAAGAGAGGACCATTACGGTATGGCAGAGAAAGCAGTGACAGAATTTCAAAATAAGACAAGCAGATATGACACTTTGTTTCAAAGATAACGATTACGCTTAGGTCTTCGCGATTTATCCTGGTACTCCGAAAAACGAGTTACAGGTGTTTAGCCCTTTCCGGACTGCGCACTTTTCCCGTGGCGGGCCCGTGTGGCCGAGCGCCTTTTTATGCTCTCGCCGCGGGCTGCTCGGCGAGCATAAATACCATATATTTCACCTGTATTTCCATTAAAACCATTATTTTGCCTCGTTCTTGTGTTTGCGATGTTTAAAGGTACATATGTGTGAATGTGACAGAAAACCGTCGCGTAATAAAAGTAAAAAAGGGGGGGAGGGCGGTAGGTATTAAGAACTTGTGTCGAAACAGTTGAAATGAAATAAAGACACCAGAAAGTGTCGGAGACGTTGCAGATATGATTCGATAAGGCGCTGCAGTTTGTCACTCGTAGAATATTTTATATGAAGCTGTTTCAATACAATTATATAAGAATTATAAGTATAACTGTTCTCTTTGGACTCAAGATGGAAGGTGGAAGGTGCGTGAAGTGGAAGCACATTTAGTTTTTTAGATGTTTTAGGAGCAAGTTTGAGATTGAAGTTCGGGTTTTTTCATACGTACGATATGAGTATGTTACATAGATAATTAGTAATGTAAAACACCTTGTCGAAAAACCGAAAAATCACCTCTTGAAGTCCCTGACACCCCATGGGTGTCAGGCCGGTCCGGAAGGGTTAAAAGCAAAGTTCGGTATTTATGGTCGAAATTTAGCTTTTCCTGTCAAATACGCAGTGGTACGCAAGCGCAGCGCGGAAGTGGTGTAGGTGTTGACAATGCAAGGGCGCTAGACAGCTAAGCACGGAGCATTGGCGCCGCTCCAACGTCATTGAGGGCCCACACCGTTTCGACCAAGCAACCACTTGGAACAGTAGATGTTAAGCGTCGTTTGAAAGGTCGTATTCGAATATTTAGCGGATTTCAACCGCCAAGTTCAACATCAGGGCCTATTACGACTAGATACCAGGGATCTTGCCATACGGGTGAGATCGAATATTTACAATTAGTTGAAACAGTAGAATTGCAACAGAGTACCGTCAGAAGTAATATGAAGAATTAGAAGAATTGATTTCGTAATTTTTAGTTCTTCTCTAATGAGGGTGGGAGGAGATCTTTGGTTATCGGTTGCGTAGATTGATGCCATAGGACGCGAGCGGGTTGCATGGTATAAACACGTGGTCAGACACGTAATCCTCTCAGCCCTGTCTTGTGAGCAACTAACCAAGATAAACTTCTGATTTTGAACTTCTTAGGAGTATTTTGTGCTCTTCTCTCTAACTTCAATAGTTAGCACCCAGGAGTTTATATTTGAACAGGGAACTCCTGCATTTTATCCTAGAAATTGCCTTCAATAATGTACGTGGTCACCACCGACAGCTATGCATGGTCTGCGACGCGATCCCATCTTTCCACAAGGTTCGTAATTCCTGAGGTAGGGCATTTCATTCCTCTATGAGTACACTTGGCATCGCTGAATCGTCATTGGTGCAGTCGGATGCGCAGCAGTGCGTCTTCCCAGTACATCCCACATGTGTGTGCTCTATGGGTTTTAGGGGGACGATATCTCAAGTTACTAGCTGCGGCGCACTGCTGATTCAGTCGTTGGACGTCAGTAGACCTCCGTCAAAGAAGAATCATCAAAACTTGGATCACCTTTCTTCTTTATGGTGATTATACATGTCATTTATCTTTTGGAAGTGTTGCTAATCGGACTTCCCTTCTTGATTTTCTCAAAAGTCTGGCGTCCTACACTTTTCAGTCACCCTGTAAATCGGATAACACTGCATGTGAGTGTTGAGTGTCTCTATAGAGATGATAGGGCATGTCCAACCATTATGGACCGCGGCGTTTTATAGTTAGGCTAATGTATGGTCTAGAGAATTACAAACACAACTTGTAAAGAAGCCACGCACATGCTAGGTAAAAGAAGACATAGTTGAGACGCGCAACCGCGCCTCACTGTCGTCACAGAGTTATCCTGGTTCAGAAGGCGTGGGTAAAAGGAGAAGCGGAAGTCTTTGTTATCGATCATTATTAGTGTACTCATTTTTGGATTTAGACCGCGGCGGATTATTTGATATTCACTTCACGTTTGAAACTTCTGGGACATTAGCATAAGTGCAATAATTTTGGTAAGAATAGGGAAACAAATCGAAAATAATTCTTGTTGTTATGGACATTCCCGCATCATCGATTGTGACTGTTCAACATAGGAATGTTTTGATTTGAAATCATGACAGAGAGCTTGAACGATGCTTGATGACAGAGTCATTCACGGCAGTGCATTCACCCGTTTTTGCTGATACGTAGCGAGGCGATGACGATGCATCCTCCTCATCCTTCCTGTGTCGAACATTTACTCCTTATGTTATTATACTTTTTGATTTTCAATTCTAACTTTTTTTTCAGCTTCTTGACTCTAACTTTGAATAATTGGAACCTAGAGGTCTATTGACTCAAAAATGAGTCTACAGGCACTGATCCACCAACTTGCCTCCTTCTTCAAAAGAGGCCGTATTCATAGATGAGTGAAATGAAGTACCCGGTATGCTGTGAGCAAAGTCAACGGTCCCACAGAAAATTCCCTTTGAGAGGATTGTATTTGTGACATTTTGGATGGTGCACCATAATTAGGGTAGCGGACCCTATTTCGAGGTTTCGTCTTTTGAGATGACGGAACGCTTCAAAGCTTCCCTCTAGGTTCGACAACAGGTTTCAAAGAACTTTGGACGGAGTGGACGTGAGAGAGTGAAGGCTTCAAAGAGCCATAAACACCATCAATCGTCGTGGCAGAGAATGAAGAAGGGTAGAAGGGTAGTATTGGACAGCCCTGGAGTGTGAGACGAGGTAACGTTCAAAATTTTCCCAAAGTGACGGTTGACCTGGTGGCTGTGGTCTGTGAACTGATTCACAACACTCCTGAATGGGGAACCCATCTTGTGCCACAGTAGCTTTGACGGTACTTGGTGAAGTTATAAGACAAGTTTCTATAATACAGGGTGGGCAAAAATTACGGTAACAAGAGCGCTAACCAAACATCTCGATTTCCTTCGAACCTAATAAATGCACCTGGTTGAAGAGACCCCGGAGAGAAATCACTAGACACAACAGCAAGGTAGACCGCTTGTGCACAAAGCAAATATTGTGCAACATTGGTTTTGCAGAATTTTCCGAATTCATGCCATTGAACGAGGGGCCACCTTATTTTCCCGTGTTAAAGCAAGTGGGTTATTTTCCGTGGAGTCTACTGAAGACGATGGGCTACTACGAGTATCACTAAAGCATCGACGAATTAAAGAAGATCCTAGGGTAAGCTCGATGTCACCTACCTACACAACAGGCCATATGCGTTCCCGAGATGACTTCATTCAGGGTATAAACGCAAACAGCGGCCAGTCCAAGAAGTGATGTTGTATTCTGTCTGGTGACCTCCTATGAATACATTGTTGGGGTCCACGTGTGTCTTGCTGGCCGAATTGCTCTTCCATGAACACTTTATCCTGTTACCGTAATTTTTGCCCACCCTGTACAATATACAAAATCTTAATAATATCAATATACATAGGCGAATATGACTTCCGATAGTATCGTGAGAGAGCCAAGATTATAATCAGGGTGATTTTCAAATGTTAAAGCGTTTATTCCCATTAGCGTCACTTCAGTTCCTCGATTTGCTTGGGGAGGGGTGACATATTCATGGCAAAGCTTCCACAGCATAATACACTGGCGTGCAAAGCTCAAAGATTAGGTAGATAAAGTAACATTTCTCCTGACAGCTTTGTGGACTGATAAACGGTTCCTGATCATTGACTTTCTGTAATGCAGGTAGCACGACCCCAAGCTTCTTGGTGGTTAGGTTCGATAAAGTTATGTTACTTGTCAAGTAACAGGTCATGGAAAAGCTACGTTTGTCCTTGAAGGAAGCGATAGGATAAGGAATTTTTGCATCGGGGGAGAGCCTACGCCACACGGAGCAATTACTTGGCTAGCAAGGAGCGATGTGTGGCCCTCCCACGGCGAAAGGCCACAGCCCACCCCTGCGACCGTGCGGCTCTCGCTCGAGCCCAGAGCGCTGACGCCCGCCCCAGTGACGTGACCGCCCACTGGTTTTGTTGATGATCTGGATGGACTGATTGCTGTTGGCTTTTCATTTTGGATGATCATTTCCCTTCTAGCGGCTGTATCTCCCAACTTGCCCACGTATTGCCTTATCAATCGAGTACACTATGCTTGTTGGCATGATGGCGGCTATCGGGGTGTTAAACATGTCCGCGAACCACACTTGCATGGTCTTTACCGTGGCGCTCATCCCATGGCGAAGAATGACAATGGGCAAGCAAAGGGTACTATTGAGACCCTCACGTCCCCTATAAACCCCTCTATCGCTTTCCTTGGAGGAAGGGTCACGGAAGTTCCTATTGAGACGATAGGGATAGTGACTTAGTGGATTGGGTAGGGATCCTACCCAATGGGCCGACAGGTGACGCTTCAGGGGCAGTGGCGCCTTATCAATGGCGTGATAAGGCGCTGAAACCCACTTCCGGTTCGGCGTTGCACCTCCTTATCAGACGTGGAAGGAGGATGCAACAGCAGCGTGCTATATATGATACGCCTTATCGTTATCGTTCGATTTGACCATGCTGGAGTGCTACTTTACTTCAAGCAGCCGTACCTTCTTATCCAAGTCGTATCGTATCTTTCATAGGGTTAAGCTCGTCCAGACACTGCCTATCTCCGACCTTATCGATTGATAACGCGGAGTTCGACGAGCTGGGCAATAATTCCTGTCGCTGTTGAAGTTGAGTCATATTTCAAACGCAGCAGGACGAATTACTAATCTTCTACAATTTGTTCCGCGCAGAGAAAAATAGGGAACTGGTGGTAAATTCTCGTAGAGCTGATGACTGCCAGCGCACAGTCACGTCCACCTATTCATGCTTCTGCTTACGTTAGTACAATATATAATTAGGTTGAGTTTCGAGCAGGGGTGCGGGATTTCTTTTTCAAAATTTCTTGTAAACTTGCGAATGCCTTATGCTGGTGCAATATAATAAATGTGTTGTGTGCAGATCCTGATGATCTTTCGTACTGAATACTACGAAATTGCGGCGTATGTGCCTCTTATTGAAGGGAACGAGTACGATAAATAGGAAACGTATCGGGGAATCATATTGCACCACACGAATCAATTACTTGGCTGCTAGGGAAGCGGTAACGCTTTCACGACGGAAGGTTTTCCGGCTGTTGAGAAGGGAGTATTGAAGGGACTCAGCCTTAAAAAGCGTGAGTCTGCGCGAGTAGGTTAGGTGGGCGATTTGCGACGAGCTGGGGGGTGGCGCGAGCGAGCGTACACAGGTGCAACTGATTGGAAGGAGTGGGTAGGAGGGGCTTTGAGGGCAAGGTGGTGAGCAGTCTGGGAACCTGTCTGTCAAGACTTGTATAGCGGAGCTGATTATAGTTTTGCCAAAGGGTCACTGATTGATGCAAGCGTTCAGTTGTTCAGCAATGCGTTAGAGGCATCAGCGGCCAAAAAGCGCTCCAGCATGCACAGTCCCGACAAAAAAGATTGCGTTCTCTGTATGTAGATTCTTGTTTCACATTTCGCGAGAGTCATCGTCGACGGTCCACACAATTTACGGCCACGGTCGACTTGAGTTGCAGTCCGGGCTGATGTTTATACATTTTTCATTTGCGAGGGAGGATAGTCGACCAGAAATGCTCGGGCTCGTCCTAATAGGATGTTCCAGGGAGGGCAGTTGACCGTAGGCCCCGCTAAGCCGTCAGCTCTGGTGTTCGTGATTGTGCCTACTTTTACTGCATTTTATTATTTGTTTCGGGATTTATCGACCCAACTGACGAAAATCAATTTGAAGAACGGCAATTCTTTTTTAGAGTCAGGTTAAACGTTAAGCTGGATGTTGAAAAAATGTACTTATAGCGAAGGAAGAATCCTTTAAGAAAAATAAAATTGGCGATTGGTTTGGTGGGAAACAGCATGCTTGAAGTGTACTGGCAGGACTTTACAGAACCTTCAGATCGCATGGTCTCTTTCCTCCTCTCTCCGAATTGGGTTTCGTTCCGTTGACGCGGGGAGTGTGACGCTAATCGAATATGGATTCGCGCAAATCAATGGGCTAATTTGGGGTCCGTTCTGCACGTTTGGGGGGCGGTTTCCATCAGCAATTTTTTCTTTCACTGTTGCACACCTTATGGGTAGGTCGACTCCTCTCTGTGTTAAACTGGGAATATATTAGCTTAAATGGGGAACAAAAGCGCGGGCGGGGCGCTACGTGCGCGGTTGCGCGGAAGCCGATTCAGATTTGGGGAAAAGTATTTAGAGATCAGCGGTCCACAAAACCCAATAACGGGGAATTCTCTCCGAGTTCACTATGGCACTTTGACCGTTATGCCTTTCTTGGGTAGGACCTCACCTTGTCATCACCAACGAGCGGACCGCTTATGGGCGTGACGCGTGAAGCCTGTTGAAGACATCGTTAGGCATAGGCGTGGCAAAGTAAAAAGGGTGGCATTGTGATGGCTGCAGTGAAAGGAAGCCTTGCAACTCGAAAAGGACCCAAGATTGAAGAGTGAGAAAGCCTAGTTCTGGACTTCACCGCGTGAACTTCTACCGTTTGAAGAGAAAAGAGTATTTCTATAGGGAAAAACAATAAAAAGCGAGCGTGCATTTTTCACTACGAAACAACCAGGAAGCTGCTGATATTACAAACCTTTCTTATGTCAAATAAACTCATGTGTTTGCACCAATATTCGATTTGAGAAATTGTTCAATTTCAGAAATGAGCAACGTGGGTAAGCTCTGCATTTTTGAAGCCGATCGCGGGTTCCTGTTTTTCCGGTAAGGAATAGAGATTCTGTTCCCTATGTAAACTGATAATTGAATTAATCATCAATTAAACTCAGTGTGTTCGCGCTACGGCTGGTGCATTCAGGAACGGTGTGCGGTAGAGAATGGCGGACAAAATTGGACTGCTGATGGGCTACCCCTTCGATGTGCTTCTGGGTTCGCTTTCGACATTACATGTGCGCAAGTGAAACAGTGTGGTCTCAAAGGAACAACACGGAAGTCTTAAGAGAGGGTTCAGAAATCGAAGCGGGTGGTAAAGTTGCTTCCTCAAATAAGTCGAACATAGTTCCCGAACGAATATTTTGTATGAGTGCCTTGTGAATTTTTTATGAATGTTTTATGCTCGTTTATCTTATGGCAATTTCTTTTTGCACTGTTCTATAAATCCTTCGTAGCAGTAAAGCTTCTTTGTGTATAAGTTTTATCACCATCATACCGAGTCTCAGAAATGAAAAGTTCAGTTTCGGGAAGCCTGTGGAATAGATATTGCCGTGATGCTATTGGATGCTCCCGGCAAAAGTATTTACAGTTTCGTAACAGCGCGTAAAAAAGACAATAAATATGTATGAGTGAAAATTTCGAAAGTTTTTTCGGTTGAATTTCCGCTCGAACATTCAGCGCTTGTTATCACAGGGGCGGGGGGGGCAAAAGAAAAAGACATTGGTGTAATGTTGACTTACGGCCTTTTGTTCATTCATAGAGGATTGCGTTGCTTGACGAAGTCCGCTCAGCAAAGGCTTTCCAAAACTGTCAGCCTTCCTTCCTACTATGCTCTGCCTCACCGCTTACCAGATATGATTCACTGGCCATCGGGGCGCACGGGGGCTACATCTGTCTCTCGCTGGATGTATGTGCGTGAACGACGTTCACGTCAGCTATGTTTTCAGGGCGTAGCTCCCAGCCTACGAATCCCTTGTCAAACACTTTTCAGTAAGGTCGTATATGCTCCTGCCCTTGAACGCCCAATGCAGCTCGACCACTCGTACATGTTTCCAGCCGGCAATTCTTTCTGTTCTTCTTGATGCCGCCACGTAGGTTGCAATATGATTCTATAGATGAAAGTGCGGTCTTTACTTTATGTTGGGACCATTTGGTTTGAATTACGCAAAGTGTGGCTATTTCCATCTGAAAGTGGAGACAAAAGTCCTTTGTTATTGCTCCCCCTGTATATGCTGCCCAGAGTGATCTCAATGTCTCGTCAGTAGGGGTGAAGCAGCTGAGCATCTTTATTATGACACCCAAATCCGAAGTCTGCTCCGATCCGCTTCGAGCCAACTGACCCTTCTGTTCCTCCAGGATCACTTTTGCAATAGCCGAACCACAATTTCCATGGAGAGGAGGTTGACGTAATGATCCGCCTCATTCCCTGCACATTTCTATTCCAAATTATTCGCGCTCGCAACACCCTACGATTGGATAGAAATCGAATGCGTGGCGGGACCAAAAAGGAGTGATCAACGCAGCAGTTATGTTGAGTCTGAGGATCGCACAAAACTGATGATCTCACAGAACCACATCCCGAAGTTGAGTTGATTGTGGCAGCTTCTACATCTTTCAAGTTACAACAGCGATTCAGCTGGTCTCCTTATTCTAAAAGAACTCTCTATGAGGCGGTAAATTTCCCACGGTCGCTTTCCACAAGGTGCTAAAAATAGGTAATGGACGGCTCTTTCAGGTTCCAGTTCCCATTGATCTTAATTAGATTCTGATCACTTTCAATTCGACGCAACCCCAACCTTTTCAATACGGAATTGTGCCATGGACTCTTTTCAATAAGTATAGGGAGTTGAGCCATGAAAGCCAGCCACAGCTCAAGAGTAACACTGCTGCATTTACCGAAATAAGAGCAGGTTCCCCTCAAGACGGCGGAATATCCATTTTTGTTGTGTACACAATTGTTTGCCTTTTTTGATCCCTGGATCCAGTTAAATCAGGACATGGGGCGTTTTTTTAAATGGTTATCTGAATGTTGTAGAGGCTCATGTGAGGAACACAGAACCATGGTTCATTTTTCCTGAACGCCCCCAGGAATGTCAAAACAGCGGGAAGAAATGGTCCAAAGTTCGATCCTCCGTGATGACAAATTTTTGCAATTTATGTTGGCGCCTCCAAATTGCCGCAAAACACGACAATGACATCTATTCTCGACGATGGCGCCATTTGGCGGCAATCTGGGGGCGCCAAACTATATTGCAAAAATTAGTCATCACCGGGGATCGAACTCTGGACCATTTCTTCACCACTGTTTTGACATTCCTGGAGGCGTTCAGGAAAAATGGATCATGGTTCTGTGTCCTCGCATGAGCCCCTACAACATGCAGAAAACCATTTCGAAACAGCGCTCCATTTCCTGAATGACCTCCTGTATTAGATCGGGTTCCTTAGCTACAGAGGAATTTTCCAACAAGCAAACGACTGCGTATCGGCGGTGAGGACCGAGGATGCTGTATTAGTGGGGCGGAGTGAGGCCTCATTTGCTTTTCTAAATTCTTCGACAGCACACTACTTAGGTTGGCATCGGAATTGTGCTAAATGCTAGTTACCAGTTACTTAGTTGCTCCCGGCTATTCTTCACATGCGATACTCAGAATTGCCTTTTGCAGGAGTTCACGACAGCATCGTCAGAACGCTGATCGTACAGATTGGATTTGCGCCGCAGTCAATCCAGGATTACATCCATTTTAACCAGCTTAACGCATCCATTTTTGGATTGTGAAAATTTTATTTGGTGATTTTTAAGTCAACATATGAACATAGTGCTGAGATTTTGTATCGAGAAGCTAAAGCTAGTGTCATCAGGGCATCATGTCAGGTAGAAGGGCCAGATTCCGCCTAGACAAACCAAGTATTCATACCTGTGATGTCGACTTCTTGCTTAAGAACTTCCTGGAAGGATAAAAACACTAACCTAGTAATTGCACACCTACGCGTTTAAAAGGAAATCAAAATGTGGACAGGAATAGTGAAAAGAAAAAGTAGCAGTTTTTTTTTGTTCTCGCTCGGAGTCACAGTGACTTTTTTGTTTTGCTCGAAGTTTCGTGAGCGGCGTAACCTATGGGTGAGTTTGGACTGTTTAAAAGCACGGGCAAAATTTGACAATAGCTTCATTTTCACACATTATTTCTTAAACATTATTCAAACTGTTCAACGACATTCGTTGGATAGAGCTCTGAAACTGAAGAACCAACGAAATATGGTCGATGTGAAATCAATACATTGTAAGCTATACATTTGAAAAAAAAAAACAAGCCAGTATTTATTTTTGCAGTCCTCCAATGATACTTTGTAGACAAGTTTTGTTGACTCTTCACAGGAGGCTCAAGGAAGTGCTCGAAGCATCTACAGAATTGTTCTGCAAAATAAACAACAAATGTCATTCATGGGAGTGCTTATTGAAACTCCATGTCACCTGCACAATTTGCCGTCCTTGGCTCGTGCAATCCCTTGAAGTTACGCCAAAAACATCGCCTTTCATCCGCAGTCGCCCGCCAGAGCTCACTACTGGGTTTTCGCTGCTCAAGGACCACGTGGCGCTTCATTCCTTTCGTGCAGATCTTCTAAGAAAAGGTCTCACCATGGTCCTCCTGAATGTTACCCCTTGGGTGATCAAGCCAGCAGCCGCTCTGTTCACGAGCTAACATGGAACCGCTTGATGTGTTCGGTTCACCTGGTCTTCAATTCCTCGGCAAAAACTGCAGTGTCCTTGATCTTCGATCGTTGACGGACTGCTCCGCTTTCACTTACGTTTATCAAGTAATTTGAAGTGCTGTGTAATAGTTACAATAAAAGCTAAATAGTGGTATATAATCGACACTTTTGTACATGTCTGAACTGAAAAAGTATGCGATGCACGCTAGAAATACTAAATACCATGCTCTGATTTTTTTATCCTGTAGAGCGTTCAGGAAATTTTCATTGCTAGGCTAGTCCTTGCCTTTTTTCATGGGAACACCGATGTCAGCAGTACATGCCGCAAATTACGTCATGGCCAGTTGTAATGGCTACCGGTATTCCATTTGGTACTTCAACCACGAAAACGCAGCTAGCCTGCCGCAATCGTCCCATTGCAATGCTTATCAGCCCACCAAAGAAGGGATTCGCAAGTAGCCGTCAATGGTTTTACAGTTGGACTGAGTGCAATGTGTGGGTGTTTTGCGAATGAATCAGGATCGTCAAGGAGTTTTTGCGTACGTTTCGCTGTGCCAAACTCGAACCAAAACAGAAATTCGTCTCTCTGCGGTCCAGTTTCGAGACGATTTTCAATATCCACTGTGTATCGGTTTCTGAAGCTCGGACGGACCTCTCCTCTCAGCGCTGCCCGTT
>MU904937.1:0-12172 GCA_036418205.1 Ostertagia ostertagi | reverse complement strand
GCAGCTCCCCCAAGGGTGTGGGAGGATGCTCTTTGCAGGTAGGGGTACACATCCAGCAGCCTAGCAGGGCCGTACTGGCTGCGCTCACGGCACTACACTTATTCCCTCGCTATCGGACAAGCCGTTTAGCAGAGAGGCAGAGTAGAGCAACTTACGGACTACTTGAACTCGGTCCTTTAAACCGCCTCAATTTGATGCTCTCGTCTGCGCTCTCTCGCCTAAACAGCGGCTCATGACTACTGTGATCTCACACATTCAAACTTTTGCCACACTGTAATTGGCTCACCCACTCGAAGTCCCTCCCCCTCCCAGGTTTAGCCCCAATGGAAGCGAGCGCGCTGGCCTCCAGATGGAGCTGAGTTCCACTTCTTGCTACTCGATAGACTCGAGAAAGGAGCTAAGATAAGCAATGGTTGCAAAGGTAACTCCATGGAAGATACATAGGGTAGAATAAGAAGATGCGCCTGCTTGGTATAAGGTGCGCTGTATAATGAAAATTGAACTATCGCGATG
The DNA here is from genome assembly GCA_036418205.1 of Ostertagia ostertagi. Taxonomy (NCBI): domain Eukaryota; kingdom Metazoa; phylum Nematoda; class Chromadorea; order Rhabditida; family Trichostrongylidae; genus Ostertagia; species Ostertagia ostertagi. The sequence continues at coordinate 11,659 of MU904937.1, read as the reverse complement.
ATGGTGTCATATCAAGTACGCTGCCATTGCAACCCCTTATACGTCCGAAACGTAAGCGTCGCTGAATTGTGGGAGTGGATGCCGGCGCCTTATCACGCCATTGATAAAGCGCCACGCTCTTGAATCTCAGCTGATGGGATTTATCGGACCGCCCTCACATTCCTCTCTGGGATTTGGAGTAGAGCCACGCGTCGTTCTCTGATCATCTGTGTTATAACCATTCGCGGCAGACAACATGGCAGTTCAAGTAGTCACGTAATCGAGCTGAGCGTTCAGTGATGAAGTCAGCACCGATGAGGTTGCTCAACGCGGAACTCACAGGGGAGGTGGGGGTCCCATTTCGCTAGTTTATGCCGTTTTCCTTGTTTTTTTTTCCTATCCCTGCATCACAGGTGAACCATACCTCCACTACCAGTGAGCGATCAACGGAATTGCAGTGGTATTAAACAAGGCTAGATATTTTTGTAATGATTTCTGGCAAACTTCACCAACCTCGGCACGCACCCACCCACTAATAGCAAATGACCTCGCCTCCGTGGCTCTTTATTTTCCCCGATCTCCAAGACTCATTGGAACCGAGTTATAGTGTTTCGTGGATAACTCTGCTCACTTTGGTGCACCCACCTATAGCTGTTGACCTCCCTTCTCGCCAATCTCTACTCACTTTCCGCGGTCCATGGAACTTCTCGGGACCAAACTACGGCGATTTGTAATAAGCATTAGCCTCTTGAGAACACGCTCATCCATATGAGCGCGCTTTCACCCATTCAGGTCTGCTGGGGATAACTTAAATATTGCTCTTTTTTGCTTCATAGGCTTTTTCCCAATTGAGTTACGGATTTTTTCATAAGACCTCGCCCATTCAGAGAAATCCCCACCCACCGCGGGCACGTCTCCCCAATTCGACTTATCAACTCGGAGCATACCTTTCTCATTTTTTCCTGTATTCGAGCTGTTCTGTAAACGAACTAGAAATTTTACCATTGGCACCTCCCATTTCGGCGCGTGCCCCGCCCACTGTGGACGGAGCTCCACCCTGCTGATGTGTCGTACTTCTTGAACCATGCCCCCTAAACTTAAGTCTGAACTGTAGGTGGTTATGTTATGTTATGTCTATTGCATGACAAGCATGTATAGCGCTATGGGTTCTTCAGGTAATTGGACAAACGCACATCAGAAAGACTCATAGACGGAGTGAGCTCATATAGTAGGGATCGTTTTTTTTTGGTCGAAAATAGGTGGCAATCCTAGGGAATAGATGTTCTGAACCGCATTGCTAATTGCTGTCGTACTGATTTCACATTTGAAAATTCAATGTTCATGACTTTTGATAGTGGTCCTTTCTTCAGATATTGCGTATGGTGTGTGAGATTCCTTGGAACATCGACACACTGATGGCTGTTCTGTCCTCCATCGGAGAAGCAAAGCTGAGGTTAGTTGGTGTCAATGGCTTCATTTTCCGTTTTCTAGTGTGCACATGCAATGCAAAATCGTTGCTACGAAACCACTGTATGGTGTACGAATTGGCTACGAAATGCGTGATGTGTATTTTTGTGAAGTTGTGAGGCTATCTTCGCTATATCTTCGTATAATGTATCACGTCTTTATCATATATAAGGCAGCATTTGTGTGTGCGTCTGTGTATATCGCCATGTCGCCGTGTCATCACGGAACTCTATTTCTGAAGATCAATCTGCAGAACCCGGGTCAAGTTTGGGATGGGTGGGGGGGCATGGGTCATGAAGTGCAAAACGGGAGACAGTCAAAATTCATCCGTCAGCTTGTAGGTCACCCGCTCCGCGGGCAGCAGGCTTTCGCGCCGGGTCTTTGGTGCTGGCGATTTCCGTGTGGGCTTTGGCCCTAACCATGCACGTCCCTATGATGCGGGGGAAGCTAGGTAACTTATTTCAGACAAATTGCTAGACAGCCAAGCCTAAAAAGCTCACCTTAAACTATCCGCAGTGAATTCAGCTGGTCACATTACTGAAAGCCTTGCCGATCGTAAATTTTCCCTTATTCGGGTTTAATTTCAATTCTTTATTAATCAGCTGCCTGTATTCCGATCAGAATCGTCACGCACCCAGACTGGATCACGTAGTGAAGTTCAGCTTTAATTTGGGTGTACCATTCGTTAGGCTGCTGTCAGAGTCCGCGACCCGTCGCAGGTTTCCGCTGATTTGCGCGATTTGCGCGATTCACCGTTCGCGAATTGCTATTCGCATTTTTGGAATTTTCGCTGATTTTGCGCGATTCGCGACGGGTCACGGAAATCACAAGTGCCCGATCAATACTGCAAGGTGTTCTCCAATCCTGCCGCCACTTCTGCTTGATAGTGATGGCTGAATGACGACTGCTCATGATTCCACTTGTTTCATATTCAGTGTTTCAAATGTTCAAATGGGGCACTTGCAATTTTTGCGATCCGTCGCAGGTTTCGCGCAAATCGCGAAAATCAGCGAAACCTGCGACGGATCGCGGACTCTGACAATCGACGGCTGACACCAGCCTTAGCGGTCGTGTGACGCGCACGGTACCGTCAGCGGAACTGGTAGCATCATTAGCAGAGTTAGTAATTGTAGTAAAGGCAATCAGCTGTAGTAAAGTTTTATTGCTTCAAGATTTTTATAATACTATTTTGACGTGATTATGTTTCGCTATTGCCATGATTTTGACTCACTTGTGCGTTTTATCTTTTTTTTTTGGCCATCTGGCATTATACATGCTTGTCATGTTATAAACATACACGATTGACTTTTTACATGTTTTCATGGTCGAAGAAAAGTGTATTTATCAAGATAGTGCTAAAGTAAGACAGGAACAAGTGCAGAAATCCTATTCAAGAAAAACTTTCTTTTTATCTTTGGAGAGTATTTATTACGGCTGACACGTTGCTCCTCTCGTTTCTTTTTATGTTTCATATGGGATGTCCAAAATGAGCCGTCCCCTATTGAGAGCAGCTCTCATTCATTCACCTTTACAGTACTTCTATTAACACTCTTCTCCAAGACGCATGAGTAAACGTTGTGGAGCGTAGACACTGCGCCATTGAATAACTTGTGTCCGACAATACCATGATATGGAGCGGCACTGTCGTGTAAGACATCATATTTTTGGATTTGCTCATTTCACATATTTTGGTTAGTTAGATTCTCATTCGCTATACGTTGCATGAATTCACTTAGTTCTTATCCAAGCATTTGAGCATTTCTTGTTTGGAAATCTGTGAATGCTATAACACCTGCTATGTTACTCACGTATATAAGCGCAGGAACGTCTTACATCACTGCTCTTGCGCAATAAACTGCTCCCCCCGAATGACCGATATTTCTGGTGCATCGGTGGTTCATTGGCAGAATGCCCGCCTGCCACGCGGGCGGCCGCGAGTTCGTCTCTGGCCGAATGTGCACCAAAAATTGTGAGTGGTTCAAGTGAGACACTTTACTAAGGTTCATTGTCCAAAACAGGGACAAAGCAGGCTAGTATATATAAGATGCAAGCGAGCAAATGCACCGATGGCAGGCATCTGACATGAGGGGAGGAGCCAAGGGCCACATTCCTTTACAAAAGGTAATTAAAAAGCATGCCAGCTGCGACTACGATCCGGAGGTCGTGGAATTCCACGACACCGACTACTTTAGCCCTTTTATTTTTATTACTTATTTTTATCTAAAATTTTGGCGCTAAAGGAATGGCCAAGATGTTGTCCGCACCACTTTTGGGTTTTCACCCAGTCAATTAGGCGTTCGAATTTCAGTGCCACTGGTTACTTTCATGTCATGTCGGACCATCCAAGACCGACATCTCACTGTCCTCTAAGGAATACAGTGCGTATCGATAAGTATAGACGCACCCCTAAAAGTATCATAGCTGACTTTCATAGAAGTTCTCGGCAAATGTACTCATCATCATCTGAATCAGCATGCGCGGAAACCTATGTTCACCAGCTTTTACATGGGTTGGAGAGAATTTGGCCTTTTTTTAACAGGTGAGAGCATTATTTTGCCTGTATCAAAAGTATAGACGCACCTTCAATAATTTGGGAAAGTAAGCGGCTATACATAGACTTATTGCCGTTCCAAGAGACCAATAGCTAGGTATGAGTACACTGCACAATATAGCAAAATGCCATTGGTCCACTTGTTGTCGGAAGCCGGGTAGGCACAGGTTCGCGCCCTGCACACAGCAGGCCTGCGCAAACGTCAAAATGCTGAAAGACTGCGGCGCTTCATCAAGACCTAGCGACCGATTTCTACGTGAAACAGGCTCGAGCGGAACAAAAGAAAGACCCGGGTGGCCGAAGAAGATAACTCCACAGCAGGGACGTGCGATTAGACCACCTCGTTTTCAATCGACTATTAGCATCAGTAGAGTTTGAGCCACCTGAACGGATTCATAGCCCATTATGACGATATTCAAGGCTATCATGGGTAACAACAGCATAAGTTAGATAATCGCCTGCACCCTGCTTCTCGACTTACTGAGGCCCACGAGGAGGCCCGGCCTTCAATTTGCCAGAAAGGAGCATGGCAACAAATTGATCGAAAACACGCGTCCTCCTCTTGAAAACTTTCTAAGTTGAAATTTTCTGCTTAGGTGATCTTTGCCGACGAGAACTAGTTCAATTTGGACGGCACAGAATGGAAATACGTCTTACTGGGTAGATCTCCGCAAGGAACCGAAGTACTTCAGTGCACGCAATTTCGGTGGAGGTAGCGTCATGGTCTTGGCAGGATTCCATCTAACCGGTGAGCTTGAGATCGCCTTCACCTCCACTCATATGGACTCGTCGGACTACCAAATCGTGCTACGTCGTCATCTACTACCTTTTTATGGCACGTTTTGAAGAAGGAGAATTTGGTTTCTAACAAGACAACGTGGTGATCCACGCGAGCAGGTTCACAGTAATCGTGGTTAGAAACAGCGAAATTTAGCCGCCATGGACTGGCCTGATCCTAGTGCATAGAGCGCACCTGGGGTATACTTGTCGCGTAATTAACGTCGGGAAGAACTTTTGATAAGTGAGAACCTGTGATGACATTAGGCAGGCATGGGACCGGAATTGGATGTGCAGCTGGTGTTATAGGATTAGTTGAATCAATGCCAAATCGAATTTTGAAATCGATTTCTTAACATGGAGGAACAATTGATTATCACGAAGTTGTTATCTGCTTGTTTTCAAAAAAGTGTATTAGATTTCCGAGGTGCGTCTATACTTTTGATACAGGCAAAATAATGCTCGGTTAGAAAAAGGCCAAATTCTCTCCAACGTGGAAGCTGGTTAACGTAGGTTTTCGCGCATGCTTGATTCCAGAAGGTGATGATTCTGTTGAGAACTTCTATGGAAGTCCGCCGTGGCACTTTCAGGGGTGCGTCTATACTTATGATACGCACTGTATATTGGTTGGTGCAATACCCGAGCACTAAATCGCATGACGCAAGCTAGCAGATTATCAAAGGAGATTTATTCAGGGATTTTTTTCTCATTTTTATTCTTCTTGTGTGTAAAATGCATGGAGTGTACAACTGAATTCAGTTGCTTCTTCTAGATTTATGAGAACGATGACAAGTGACTGCATCGATCGAGATATTAGTTTCATGAGCCATGCCATCAACGAAATGAACGATCTTGAATCGCGGATTTCGCAGCGTATTCATCAGATGCAGCGTAAAGAAGTTTTCGGATTGCCTACTTGAAGTCTGCATCAGAATTCTATGACATACTACTGTGAATTGTCTGTAAACTTGGAAAAATCGATTGCTTCATTAGCTATGAGTTCATGGTGTTTACAGTACTTGGTGTACTTTGGGGGTGTGGTTCGCTAAGCTAAAATCCACTTTCATCGCTTTACACAGCGCGAAACTTATTCGCTGCGAGAACCTCAGGTCCACTCATGGTCGGGGGGGGGGGCGTTCCCTCAGTATAAAGTTCCGTGTTGCGAATAGTGAAGAAGTCGCTTTCTATCCTTGAAACCACATCCGACCTTAGTTTCTGGCTTGCCTGCACTTTTACCTACGATGTTCGATGTAATTTGTTTTTAATTTAGAGCTTATCAACGAAATTTTTGTTGCTCAATTCTTCGTTGTTGTTGTTGTTGATGTTTAATTTTCTTGTGATTTTCTGTGAATTTGCAAATTCTTGTAAATAAGTTTTAGTGTATGATGGTGATGATGCAATTCAGATAAAAGAACTTCCATGTTAACAATGCGTTTTTTTATAGATCCTTTTTTGGGAGTGGAAGATGTCGCTTAAGCACAGAGTCCATGGTTTTCGACCGACCATTTGCGTGCACAGAAATGGTCGAGCAGTATGCACCTGCACATGTAGCCAGAGTCAAGTATTGCGCTCGCAATTTCCCAAAATTATTGCGACCCCTCCCCCTTTCATGGGGGTCTCGAAGCGATTTCAAATACCATCATGGGACTCAGGAGGCTGACCAAATACGACCCTTTCTGACCACCACCCTCGCCATCATTGTAGTTTCTATAGTATCTGATTCTGGGATCAGTCGATACACTACACTGTCCCACTTTTCCCCCATATCCCACAAAACAGCCATCGAGCAGGAGGGGAGGGGAAAGGGGAAGAAATTCTCCAACCTGATTTTTGTATTTCACCTATTTCACGCTCCTTTCGTGAAGATTACACCAAATTCGTAAAAATAAATTGTCTAGATAAACAGCCCCACACACAACACCAGATGGTGTTCCTATGGTAATGCCGTATCTGAACGAGAGTACGGCACAAAAAGTTAACAGTGTGGTCAAAAGGTCAAAGCTCCCCATACGCCTTATATTTCCGTCCACCACCTAATCTCAAGACATCTACTCACCTATTCAAGACCATATGAAGAAAAATGTGGCAGAAGGAATTGTGCATACTGCAACGACAATAAAATTTGCCAATTGAGGGGTACCGTTTATTTAATAGAATGTCAAGGATGCGGACAAAAGTATGTTGGGGAATCAAAAAGGCCTCTTTACAAGCGTTTGGATGAACACCGAAGGGCGTTACAAAACCCAGCCTCGTATCCAAACAGCAGCTTCTCCAAGCACCGCACCACAAAGCACACATATGGGGAACCGCCTTCGTTGACCATTAAGGTGCTACACCGCTCCATAGGGAACCCGGTGGAAAGGAGGCTATTGGAGGCATTAGAAATAAGAAAACTATCACCCGAAATAAATAGTAAGGACGAACTACGTGACGCTCTACAACTATTAAATTAACTACGTGCCCAATGTCATATGGTTTTTTAATATCACATGCAATGACCGTCACAGTCCGTCCGCTACTATTTAAGCAGAGGGTGAGCGGTAAGTCACTTAATTCCACTCCAACGGCGCGGCTCCCGTAAGGGCAGCTAAATCCTTGGCTGAGGCATACACATGTAGGTATATATATGGGTTCGGGAAACCATCATATTGTTTTTACCAGTGATTAAATCAATGTATTTCAGGCCTGAAGAAGGTGTTAAACACCGAAATATAGCAGAAGATTTCAAAGGAGTTCTTTTTGAAACTTTTCGTGTTTTTTGGAATTTTGGAGTTTTTTGAATATTTTGTGAACTTTTGGGACTCTTTTGGAATAAATTTTGGTGCCTCTTTGTGTTTCATAACATTTAGGTCCTGATGAGGCTCCGGGACAGCACAATACTGAGACAAAAATAGTATAATAATTCATGTTCGGTCTTCTTGAAACCTGGGCATGCTGCAAATATTGCTTGTGCTGTTTTGCTGTACAGGTTGTTACGATGGAACTTCTTTATTCGGTCGACGTGTCTTTGTTCGGAATTGTTTGAAACATCGACCGAATAAAGAAGTCTCTCCGTAAACCAAAGGCAAAAACATACCAAACAAGCATTAAGTAATAAATAATAAATCAAAAACAACGAAGAAGTCGCTCACAAGCATGAGAAAATGAGACGACTTAAATGTGACGCGCAACCACGCCACAGTCCCGACGTGGTGTTCGAAGTGTGATGCGCAGATGCGTCACTTTGTCGCCAACGTGTTGAGAGTAGATCATTGTCAGGAAGCCGAATCGAAAGACAAAACCAATGAAGCACCTTATCGGTTACCATGCGTTGTTGATTAGGAGTGCTTCTCTGTGATAAAGACATAGTATACAGCTATCATGCTGTCAACTTTGCTGATCATAATTGATTTTTAACACATGTAATATCTGAGCTAAATGCAAAAGTGATTCCAGTACTCCTTGCGCTGTGAGATGAATTTCTGGGTGTGGTAAAATTTATCTCTGATTTTGAGGCGGACATTATCAGGAAACCGTAGTCATTGGCCATATGCTTTATATGGAACTCTTCGCGTTTTTTGAGTCATCGTTCCTTGGCATCTGATCTGACACAACAGATTTCAATCGCTTACTCTCTCAACATCGAGATCACTTCTCAATTCGTGAAACCCTGAAACAAAGTAAATGTGGCTCGCTTTAGAACGTGCGTCTAACCATTATCTTTATACTTTATGTATAGGGGGGGGGGGGGTGGTGCAAAAAAGAACTTACTCTTTACATCTGAAAGCGAACTGATCATACTTTGTCAACAAACCAGGTGGTTCTCACTGGAAAGGAAGAGCACATTTGAGTCTATCAAATGTCTTCATAGTGGCCTCTCAAAAAAGGTATTTTGATACGGTAACTTGTGCAAGCTATGAGCTTAACGAGTTCTTCGGCCGATCTTGGACCATTAAACTTGTCTGTGAATCTGTCAGCAGTGTTTCACCATAGTTCATGCGTCCATTCACTATGCAAATTAGAATTAGTTCCCCTTCAATGCATGAAATAAGGCAATATATTGTGAGTCCACATTGCGCTTGACAGTTGCGACAGATTACGCTTATTCTGTAAACGTGAGACAGGGGGGCGAACAATCTTTTTTTTGCTCAGGGGGGAGGGAAGGAAAGAGATATGGGACATCTAGGGAATACTCTAACAATTTAGCCGTAAAAGTCCCACAAACGACGGCGACCTGGGTGCGATGAAATGCTTATTGATGTACGCCATCGGCAAAAAATTTTTTTGCCACCTCCGTGTAAGTTGTGAACGCACACACTACAAGTGAAAGTCTTTCGGGCGATATTGAATAGGCAATAATGTTAATGTATACTTAACCGCGTTTGCTCTTCTTCTAATAGATATTGTGGTTTTCTCCTTTCCATAACGATTGTACATGTTGACGAAATTCGTGATCGAGAAGAAGATACACAAATAAATTAGCTCCTGAGTTTATGCACGTCGCCCAGACAGCAGGTTTTGATATGCGATCTTGCACCTAAACAGTTTTGTTTGATGTGCGGCACTGTATGATGAGCATGGGTCACTTTAATGCGAGGGGCTACGATAAGGTTGGGCAGGGTTCACGTGCATGGGTATCTAAATAATGCCCTAGTGGCGAGAAAGACAAAGAAAACTTCGAGAACGCGCGAAATGGGACCCCCTTTCCTTTGCCCTTTCTTTGACCTCCAATAATGGACGAGCTAAGCAACCAAATAAGAGGTCTTTTGCACATGCTAAACCTTCAGGCTCCATCATACCTGCAAAGGCCATGCTTTGATTGGTGACTCGTCAATGCGAGAGTTAAGGATACGCGGCTCTACCGATAACTCATCAAAATGATAACCGAAGGACGACGCTGCAGGAGGCGGAGCACAGGCTGTGGCGGAGCTCAGTCTGGAATGACGAGCCCAGTTCGCAGCAGCTAGCGCACATCTGGCCACGAAAACGCCACATTTTGCTTCCTTAGGCACCGAACTACTGCCTCCCACGTGCATGCTTCTGCCACTGCCACAACACTCGTAATATCTCGCTTTTTGACTGCACGCGACAAACCGTATTCTGCACGCAGCGATCCAGCGGTACTGAAGAGAGCAATTGAAACTTTTCGTTCAGCAGGGTCTCATTGCTGATATCTTTTCGCTTTCTTCTGGCTTCTAGGCTGGATCCGTTGTGGGTTTTTGACCCCCACTCGCTTCGGTGCACGGAACTTTCTGAACGCGTTTTAAGTTTTGTGGCAAATTCCACCCACCTGCCTCTCCCATTGTTAGCACTTGATCTCTCATTCTATTGCCAACACAGCGATACCCTCGCCTTCAAATGACCAGAAATTGTGCAATTGCAGAAATTGACGTGGCATTAACGTGGCATCGATTCAAGAACATCTTTGAGCACACGTGATGTCACCTTTTCATCGAGAATTTAGCCACGTGTGCCAATGCCACGTCAATTTCTGCAATTGCACAATTTCTGGTCATTTGAAGGCGAGGTATACTCAGGACGCTGCAACTAGCCCATCTTTAGCCACGAAAAGGAAACTTCTCGGTTCCTTCGGCTCCTGACTGCTGGTTACACTGGTGCATGTTCTTGCATGCAACTATACTCTCTATCGCAAATCTGTCGCTTGACATCAGACTAGAAGAAATTCGACATTACGTCTCGGAAGAAAGCATCATCTCTCATCTCGAACGGCCACTCTGACCAACCTTGTTAGCAACCCACTGCACACATTTACACACTTTTTCCAGTTTTCAGATTGTTCCATAATCGCACGACACTTTCCCCGTTGGGGCCACCCATTTCCGCGCGTGCCTGCTCACTATACCGAGCTCCAGCCCAACCGCTGTTGTACTTCTGACCCTGCTCCACCCATCGCCAAACTGACCGAACTCCTGATCGTTCTCAAAAGTAATACAGGATTTCTTGCAGGCAAGGCAGGCAGTGCAGGGCCTAGACGACAGACAGACGACAGACAGACAGCACAGACAGACAGACAGACAGACAGACAGACACAATCACACATACATAATCAGCTGTATATGCAGTAGGAGTGTTGACTTACCGACCCAACAAGGACGCTGAATATGATAAAACAGTTTCCGGTATCGAGACCAATATCGTTGATAAGGTGGATACTATAAGGCAAGAACGGATTTGTTGTATTTGGTCATTCTGACGCCTGAAAGCTGGAGTGTTTATTGGCTACACACATTCCGTTATTTCCTTTTTCTGCTATTTTTTCAATTCATCAGTTTCTAATTATGTGAGTATGTGTCTATGTGTGAGAGGTACGTCGCCGTGAAATGCATTGCCCCCATCTTCCTCGTATCGAGTGCTCACTCAATCTGCATCGCAGAGAAGTAAAAATAGAGCGTCAGTCATTCTTAAATTGGGCTGTCCACTTCAAACATTAACTGACGGCGAAATTTGATGGTTACTGTGATATCACCGTGCTAACAACTGTACTGATTGAATACGTCATCTTAAAGAAGGAGTTCGCGGATAAATGGGAGTCCATAAGAATCAAGGTAGGGGTGGTCAGTGGTGCCTATAAAAAACTATGAGAATGGAACTCTTCCCTGCCCGTTGATTTTCGCATTGATGCTGCTGCCCTCTTCAACGTTGAGATGTCGGTCAGACTCGGCGATTACATCGCGATGGACCAGTGCCGGAGCGACGCGATCGCTCCATCGCTTGTCCATCGCGATGCAATCGCTCGGCGCAAGAGTGGGAGCGACGGGCGATTGGCCCCGCCTCCGCCCACGATCGATATCGGTTGGCAGGGGGAGATTGCTGAGAATGAGCTTATTAAGTACATCCTCACGTGCAGTGAATAAGATTTTTTGTGGAAGAGCCAGATTAGGATGG
>MU904892.1:0-14794 GCA_036418205.1 Ostertagia ostertagi | reverse complement strand
ATATTACGTTCATCCAGGATCACGGGTTTTCGTTGCCGTTTTGTCAGCCGCAGTCGGTTGTTCCCGACGTCCTCATTGGCATTGACCATTGGTGGGACGTTGTGTCACCAGATCCGCCAGTCTGCCTGCCTTCAGGCAATGGTTTTATGTCATACTCGATTCGGAACAGTCGTCTCTGGCAACTCGGTTTTTCTGTCAGGCTTTCGCAAAGCCCAGATTCCGCCGATACGGTCGCAGTCATCGAGCACGAGGACGATGTCGCAGTAAAACGCCTCTGGTCCTTAGATGCTCTCGGCATAGCCGATGATTCCGACCCCTCCGTAGACAGTCAACTTCAACAATCCATTGTACAACAATTTCAACGATACGGCTATTTTTTCTGACGGTGTTCTTTACGTTTGCTTTCCTTGGAAAGCAGGTCATCCACATCTTGACGATAATAAGCAGCTCGCGTACTGTCGTCTTTCTAGTCAATATCAACGTCTTAGCCAAAATCCATCTGTTTGGCAACAATACGTCAAGGCGATTGAGGATCACATCACTGCAGGCTTCGTAGAGGATGTCGAAGAATACGTCTTTGATGATCCGCGTATTTATTACATTCCTCATCAGGCGGTATTCAAGGAATCCTCCTCTACCACAAAGTTACGCGTCGTACTTCGTATTTGCGTAGGTATCTTACTTCGTGCTCGTCTGCATCCGTACCTCCTCATAGCAGACGTTGAGAAGGCGTTCCATCAAGTTAGACTTCAGCGTTCTCAGCGCGATGCTACTCGCTTTTTGTGGCTGAAAGATCCATCAAAGCCACCGTCGTCTAACAATTTACGTATTTTACGATTTACTCGTATACCATTCGGTGTTAACGCTTCGCCGTTTTTACTTGCTGCTGCCATCAAGTTGTATCTTCAACGCGAAGCATCACCCATAGGTGACGAGATTTCACGTAATACTTACGTGGATAACGTTATCTTGGGCGCTACTTCACGGGAAGATGCACTTAGCAAGTACAAACTCGTTAAGTCCATCTTTAGTAAGATGCACATGAACCTTAGGGAGTTCTTGTGCAATTCTACTCGCGTTAACTCCGCTATATCGGATCAGGATCGCGCTATTAATCCATCTAACGCTACGCTACTCGGTATTCGTTGGCAGTTTTATAAGGATGCATTGGACATTCGTATAAAAACATCGCAAGTCCAAGTCAATTCTAAGCGTACAGCGTTGCGTGCATTAGCCTCTACCTACGATCCTCTAGGGCTCCTTACCCCGTTTCTGGCTCCAGTCAAAGTCTTCATACAAGACCTCTGGATACAGGAATTGGGTTGGGATACCCCCTTGGAGAAATCGCAGTTAGAGCAATGGAATCAGCTCTTAGCTGGCCTAAAACATCCGTTGCCAGCTATATACCACGCTTAGTTCTGCCGCCTAATTCAAATCCGGTAGCTTAGAGCTATGCATTTTCGGGGACGCTTCCAAGCCGGACGTTCTTTCTTTACGCGTGTTGTGCATATTTGGTTTGTCGTATGCCTGCCATGACGTTATTCCAACTTAATTATGGCAAAATCGCATTTAAACAATCCCAAACCAATTACCATTCCACGTGTAGAACTCTTAGCAGCTCTAATTAGTGTTCGTATGGCGCAGTTTTTACTTAAACATCTTAACTTGCCTTTCGTAGCCATACACGTGTTCTCAGATTCATTAATTACGTTACATTGGATTCACGCGTTAAGGCCTTACAAGGTCTTTGTTCAAAATCGCGTAGATGCTATTCGTCGTATCGTAGCAGAAATTGAGGCTCAGGGCACTCCAGTCAAGTTCCACTACGTAGCTTCCGAGGACAATCCTGCCGACTGTGCTACTCGCGGTCTGGCAACGAAGGAAGCTGAACATCATATTTGGTGGACTGGACCTCATTTTCTGCGTAGTCCATCTAGTCAATGGCCCAATGTACATGTCGATTTTCACCTTCCACCATCTGAGCCGAACATCATATTTGGTGGACTGGACCTCATTTTCTGCGTAGTCCATCTAGTCAATGGCCCAATGTACATGTCGATTTTCACCTTCCACCATCTGACGGTGAAGATGTTGAATTAGAACACGTAAATATGCATATAGTCCAGCAAGGTGAGTTTGTGTCGGTGTTACCCTTTTCGGTAACAAATAACTATCTGAAACTCGTTCGCATTACAACCTATGTGCTTAAGTTCCTACGTAAGCAAATTTACGATCGCGTATCTCAACGCACGCGCGATAAAATCCATCAAAAATTGCCGTCCGTAGGTTCAATTACATCATCAGGTACTATACAAGTGTCGGATATCGATACCGCAGAAGTCCTCCTCATTCTCACGCATTATCGTGAGAGTGAGACGTCTTTAGAGCGGTTAAAGCTCGCTGAATATAACGCTCAACGAGCACAAGATCATCTCATACGATGTCCGTCTCGTGTAGGGCCGTTAAATACGGCACCCATCTTGTTAGTGCCTACGCATAGGTTAACATCCATAATAATACTTCATTATCATAACTTATTCCATCATTGTGGCGTGTACCATACCATAGCAAATCTGCGGAAACGTTTTTTCATTCCATTCATACGTAAGTATGTTCATAAAACTCTGCGTAGTTGTGTTGCTTGCAAGAAAATCAGTGGGCAAGCTTATCGGTATCCTAATATGCCGCAGTTACCGCCAGAACGCGTACAAAGGTCAAGACCCTTTCAAAACATCGGCGTAGACTATCTTGGTCCACTAATCGTAAGCAATTCTCACACAAATTCCAACAAAGTGTGGATCAGCTTATTTACGTGCATGGCAACGCGCGCAGTACATCTCGAAGTTGTACTTGACAATTCAGCGCAGGAGTTTTTACTCGCGTTTCGCAGGTTTATTGCTCGCAGAGGTACACCAGACGTCGTGTACAGCGATAATTCGACTACGTTTCATGCCGCAGAAAGCGCCATTATTTCAGTGCTTTACTCCCCAAAGGCCTGGGAGTCGGTTTCAAATTATTGCGTAAAGCACAAAATGTATGGAAGTTCATAACTCCTCTTTCCCCCTGGAAAGGAGGATTTTATGAACGTATGGTCGCTTTGTTCAAAACTGCGTACAAAAAATCCATTGGTCGTGCTGTACTACAACTTAATCAGCTTCAAACTATAGTCGCAGAGATCGAAGCAACCTTAAATTCCCGTCCTATTACTCCCTATCGGGAGGGGGACGTGTTTGCTTACGTACTGCGACCTATAGACTTTATTTCGCCCGCAATTAACATCCAGTTGCCTCCTTTGCCATCGCAAGCAGACCCGGTTTATGACGCTTCTCACAATCTTGCGGAGTGGTACAAGGAAATGCTTGTTCTTCTCGACCAGTTTTGGGAAGTCTGGCACTCCGACTATCTCTCCGCATTGCGAGAACGTCAACAAGCTCGCGTACGTCAAGGCAAATTTATCAACTTAACTCCGCAAGTCGGAGACGTTGTCATCGTAGCCGATGAAAAGCTCGCGCGAGGTCAATGGCCGTACGGTCTTATTCAAAAAGTACATCAGGGCAAGGACGGTTGCGTACGATCGGCTGATGTTCTTACGCCTAGCGGTCATACAAAAACAAGGTCAATTACGCAGTTATATCCGCTAGAAATTACGCGCACAAACAACTCAGTCGGTCTCACAAAAACCATACCTCAAACTCCATCCGCTCAACGTATCCAACCACCAAGAGCGGCTAAATCGGCTCATAAGTATGTTCGTAGCGCGCAAAATTAAAGTCTTGCTTGTTCTGTAACGTAAGCCTTAAGATCTAGTTCGTTTGCTGCGTATGGACGAGCAATAGTTCGCCCCAGCGCTAGTACGCGACGCGTACGCACGCGTGTAACGAAGGCCGCGAAGCAACGATATTCAAGCCATCTAGTGCCTTTTTTCATACACGTCTTGCGTAGTTCTATGCTTCTCGTTGCAGCTCATCGCTTCATTGCAGCTACTTTCATATTCACTGTTATTCTACTATTCTATATTCGTCATTTCAAGCATTCGACGATGATGTACGCGCAAACATCACGGGACGCTGCCTGATCAGGTACCTCTTCTCCCCTTTCGGTTTTTCGTAGCTCAGTGTGCAGTGTAGTTTTTGTCGTAAGCGCATTTTCAGCCCGCAGCGCTTCATTTTTATTGTTTTATGATGTATATGCTCTCCTTTTTCCTTTTTGTAGTCCGTTTCCACCCCCTTTTTTTTTGTTGCCCGCTGCGCTAGAGCGACGTGGTGATTTTTCTGGCCTTTTCGTAGCATACCCTTATTTATGCATTGTTTTCTAATTTTCGTTCCTAGTCTAAGTATTTCCCCGCGCACTCACCACGTACTTTCCCATACTGCACACATATTCTCCATTTTGTAATTATTACCTGATCATGCAGCATGCCGTTTCGCGCATTCATTAATGGTGGCCGTTCCGTAGACAATTTTTTTCCTTTTTCGCCATGTATTCCTCATTGGAGTGAGCCGTGCACACTTCATGGTGTCGCGCCAATGACGAATACACGCAGCCATTTTCTACGATCTTACTTTCTACTTAGTTTAGCGTAGTCTAGTAAATTAAACGTAGTTACAATCGCAAATATAGTTTTCGCTACACATCAAAATTAGTTTATGTTCATTCATTCCCTAGTTTATGACGTAGTTAATTCTACTATCCCATCTATAATGTAGGCTCCTATTTCTATTAGAGTAGTTGTCACTTATACGCATAACATCTGCGTAGCCTTACCTCCCTCTCGCGCCCCAGGATGGCTCGCTCAAGCGAACCATTTGGGACCGAACACCGCATTCTAGCGGCGGTATGTGTAAGAATTCCTAGGGCAGGTAAGTTGAAAGAATCAGCAAAGGAGAGAAGGAGCTTCAGGCTGCTCCTCTTCTTCGCTGTTGTACAGCCGTTTTCGTAGTCAGTGATAAGTGTACTTTCGTAGTACACGACAAGTTTTTTATTTCCGTAGTCAATGATTTTATTCTTTCACACGGGCCGTAGGTCCGTATAATTGTTTATTAATATCTTTATTTTCAGCGTACTCCGTAGTACGAGAAGTTATGTCGACTCGCGTAGGCGAGGAAATCATTATTATTATTATTATTGTTCACGTACGCGTGAACGTGACCGCTGCGTAGCGCAGCACCCCCTTGGGGAGCGGTGGGAGACCGCTATTCTTTTGCTTGTCCCGGGATTTCTCTTTTGCCTTCCCCTTAACTGACCCGTGGGTATTTTGCATAGCGAGGTAAAAATCTCCCCCTCGCACTAAAATTTCCCCCATAGGTGTGAGGCAAAACTCGCACAGTAGTTAAGAAAAACACCCGTACTCGTTTGGCGTCGCAGTCAAGTCATCTACACCGAACTCGTACGTCACATCGTCTACGTCGCTACTACTCTACTGCCGAGTTGCTGTCCGAATCGACGCGTCAAGAAAGCTGTTCGTCAAGGGAAAAAACAAACTTGACCCGGACGTCAATAAGAATTGCCCTCGAACCCAGCGTAGGTAGTTAGGCCCGTAGGGACTCGACGTTTAAGTAACGTGTATGTCATTGTAGCTGCGTAGTCGCAGTAGGTAAGGACGGGCTCTGGTCTCCGTAGCCGCTGGGACCCCTTTACGTCGTGCGCCGCCCCCAGTGTCGTGACTTCCGTACGACTCCACCTAAAGGGTCGCGCCTGGTCGGGTGTGCGCGGGTCCTGGCGCGCCCGCGCTGTCGAAGTCTCTCGAAGAACGTCAGGGACGCAGAGTGCACGCGTCCTCGCCTGTCTTCAGTCTACGTGCTGCCGCCGTCGAGTGTAGCCGCTGGCCGTTGCTGTCTGTCGTCGCCACTTGTGCTCCAGTGTTCGTACGTCAACGAATGGTTCCGGGCATGGATGCCCGTCGAAGAACATCGGAGCCGAGCCACGTCATCCCCGCGTAAGAAGAACTTCTGGGTTCGACCCGTGAGTCTAGGGTAGTAGCCGTATTGTGTTGTAGTCGTTTATTTTTTCATCGTAGTTTCAAGATCACATGAATCTATGGTATATTTTCTTGTAGTGTTTTAAATCGTAGCGGTTGATCCGCACTAAACTATCTATTTATTAATATGACTAGAGTGTTCATAGTAGATATAATGCTCGTAGGCCGGGCTAGTAATTCCTCGTAGGTACCACGTATCGGGACAATAACATCACGGCGTAGTCCATGGCATTGCAATACGCAGTAGGGTATGGCGTACTGCCAGTCGGGGCTGCTCAGGCCTATTAGGTGTCCGCGTGGCATAGTGGCGGGCAGCGAGCGCGGCGTAAGTCCCCGTAGCTACCCTCACGCCGACACCGACGCCGCTCCTTCGCCGGGTGAACCCCGATGCTTATGCGACTAGCGGGGAGCAAGGCGTCCGTGCCGGCGCGACAAGAGTACAATAGACAATAGCCAAAAACTTTGTTACAGTGTAGTGCAAAAACATGGTCTGTCTTCGATGATGAAACATTCCTGAAATCCCGAGGAGAACAAAGTGTAGAGCAGTTCATGGGAAAGTGAAACAAGAGTGCCATATAACAGCACAATGCAACTCAATCAGGATACTAACACCTTCTTCAGGAAAACAGAAGACTTCAAAATGCGAGTGCGAACTCTGCCCACAGATAGGTGCACGGCGTATACCCGAGGCGTTTTCCATAAAAACGCCTCCTCTGTCAGCGGCCGTAAGCAGACAAACTTTCTGAAGAGAGTTTCGATGCTTTCAAATAAAATCTAAGCGAAACAAAGTGTAGCGAATTTGCTGAATTGAGTTCTAGAGACGCCGTAGGAAAATTGAGGCAGAAGAAAAAATTTCAGGAAATTTCACAGTTGTTATGAAGTACTCTTCGAGTGGATTCCAACAATCTTTACCGCTTCTCATCACATTAATTTCAAAGGAAGTTATGGGCCTTTGAAGACTGCATAGTCGCGGTCCAGGAAAATGGCTTGAAAAAAATCAAGGTGGAAAAACGGAACAACGGGACTATTTTTTGAGCGAGTGATTATTTCAAGAAGTTTTAGCACTTATTCGAAAGCTCTAATCCTCTAGTTTCTAATTAGCCTTAGACATCTGCAAAATGTTGAGTATGAAGAAAGTTATTAACGTTTGAATGTCGAAAACTCGCGCCTTCTCAAAAATCGGACCCCAAACCACCCAAGAACGGAACAACGGGACTATTTTTTGAAAAAATGATCGCTGGAAAATTTTCAGGTGCTTGTTCGAAAGCTCTAATCTTCTAGTTTCTAATTAGCCTTAGACATTTGCAAAAAGTTGATTATGAAGAAAGTTATGAATGTTTGAATGTCAAAAACTCGCGTGTGCACAGAAAACGGAACAACGGGACGATTTTTTGAAATATTGAACATCCACAACATTTCAAATACTCCTCAGGAAGAAAACTATTTATATTTTCAAAATTTTGGTGTCCGATTTCATGAAACAGCTTCTGAAAGAAAATATAACCTTCTGAATGGAGGGGTTTGGATTGCAATGTAATTGCTACAAGGTTTAGTTTTTCAGATTATAAGGTAAGGAAAGTTGAGAGATCGAAAAAATCCTGGTGGGTTTCTGAAAGTAGAAATCTTTACGATTAAAATGATGTATTGGTTTACGCAAAAATTTGGAAATTCCTTCTATTTAATGAATAAAACTTCATTTGCCTCGATTCCCTCCTCTGAGCGAGACAAAGCGCGCGGATTGACCACGGTCCACCACTTCTCCATGTTGGTGACTGCCATCATTGATGAGCATTGATGAGCATTAAATTATGTGAAAGACATGATAGTTAATATGGGGGGTCGTACCGATACCCCCGAAAAGGAAGGGGGTCGTAAAAATTTTGGAATTTGCGCAACGCAGGGTTGACCCTGGTGGGAGCGTGCTGCGCAGCACCGCATCGAGCAATACGATGAAACGGAACGACAGTGGACAGGTGATACGTGTTTTTTCCAGTTCAGATGAGAAACCAACTATGAATACGTCGTCTACTCACCTTCTGAAGAAAATTATTCTAGCGGGTAACGACCTTCATTCCAGATGGTCTAGATATATAATACAATTGTTAGCAGAAGAGCTATTCTTGATCCCATTGCTAGACCACGATGTTGAGCATGAAATTCTCAGTTGAACTAAAAGATATTGCACTCCTCAGCCCCACGAACTTATTCCAAAAAACCATAGGATTATCCTGTACCCGTAATGCCACGGTCGTACCCTTTTAGCTCTGATCTGTCTTCGGTTTTGAAATAAGCAGCCACCATACATCGGTACTTTTACTTTCAAGATGTTTCTTCGCAGGTTCTTGTTTCGTTAATCCTGAGGAATGCTAGGAACGGTAATAATACTTTACACAAGAATCCTCTAATGTTTTGGATAAGTCGATGATCGATCAGGGCCCAATCCACTACTCTATCGATATTTTCGTCGATAGCCTTTTCCTTGTGCTTTACAGGAGAGGTGTTTCTTGGCCAAATCAATGAGGAGTTTCTGGTAGCTCCGTTTTTCCTCTTTCTAGGTGCCCATAGAAGAAGTTGAGCGAAGCCACCGCCAATGTAAGAGTTTTTAGCTGGTTTTCGTTAATCAAAAAGGCCAGAAAAAGATTCCGTATCCTTCCCTGATGTGATTTGCCGATATCCAAGGTTGTTGCAAAATCATTTTATCGTTTCCTCATGGGGAAGAATAAGGGGAGATAAAAGGGTCAAGCGGCGGTGGCGGACGCGAGCAGCGCGATTCCGGATCGTGAGCGTGTGCACGATAACGTTCACGGTGCGGAACATGCGCAAGAGCAGAGACAGAAAGGGTCGCCGCCACTCCGCTTAGATAGCAGAAGGGTTGCCTGGCACGATCATGGCATTGACTGCACTGTTTGCCACCTCACCAAGCAGGGCAGTCAGTGCCATGAACAAAGTGATTCATATTTACAATTTCCGCCCTTAGAAATTAGGAAATTTGTTTGCGAGAATAGTTGAGGAAATCAACGGTTTCGGGTATGAATCCTGAGGAGTGTGCGAATGATTCTTTGATTCCAGTTATTCCATTCTTAGTTAATGCTTCTTACTCAAAAACCACAGTGAAGTAATAGTCGATAGCGGGTCTTAATACGTAATGTATAAAGTACTGGCCCAGCTCCGCTCAATCTATCGTTGCGATCCGCGCGACGATGAGCTTTATTGGAGCCATGGAAGAGTAAGCCGCGATCGTCCCTGGAGCCTGTGACTTGTTAACTGATCCGCCGGTCACTATGCCGATGCCTGCATGCGCTTCCTGTCGAAATGGCCTCGGACCACACTTTCCATCTGACCTGAATCAAGATGCTTCACCTTTAATCAATTGTTTAGGCATTATTAAACGTGTGATGGAAATTTCAGAATGTTAATCACGTACTGCGCTGGACCGCGCGCCTTAGCGGAACAATATCAATATGAAAGTGGGGAGGGCTTATTCAGCGACCAGGAGCATGCCGGATGTATATCAAGCCACGCGTCGTGGGGTGACGCGTGACTCGATATGACACAAATTGACACGTTCTAATGGGGCCAACGGGTAGCACTCGTTATGTTCCGCAAAACTTTTGTGGGTTTTAACCAATGAGTGATGAGTAGGGACAAAGACGGAGAGAGGACGAAAAGAATCGCCCCACCTCCGGCTTCCTATTTGGCACTGTCTTTGTCGTTTTTCCAGTCGTTTAGCAGCCTGTTCAAACGACTGAAAAGAGAATTCTGTGTCGGTGCTGCGACCCTTCTTAACTGCGGTGTGGACAGTAACTGCAGTATTTGCTTTATTTTCTTGCGATAACAACAAAGTCCCCACTATTGTCTTCCACTGTCTCAATTCTTTTTCTTGGAAATTAGCTTTGTAAGTTTCTTCTCATCTCTTTTGGTTTCTTCTCACCTTTCTCACTTTCTATACTGCCTGGCTGTTGAGTTAAAGTTTTTGGTATCATCAACGCAGCCAACAGTTAACAAAGCGAGATTCGTCTCTTTGTATAGTTCTTCCTGGGAAAATGTAGCTGCGAGGATGGTTGATTTTCTATCTGACACTGCCTGACCGTTATTTTCCGGCATCTTAGCAGAAATGCAAATTTGTGGAACCCGAGATTAAGCATCCATAATGTTTCTGTTATTAATTCTGCAATGAAAAAAAAAGTACTCAATTTAGTGGGGGTCCCAACATCATCCGCTCTCCCCTTTGCCTGTAACGGTGATCTTGGGTGGATCGCATCTCATTTTGTTGAAGAGTTCGGAGCGGGTATGAGACTTGCAACGTAAGTTTTCGCATACTTCACTCTGGAGGGTGTAATTTAGTTTGAATCCGACGTTATGTGTGTGAGATTTACTTTTTGGATATTTCAGTGAGGCGCTTCGTCACAACTCTCTTCAAGTTATTCCGTAATGATTATGGCAATTTGCGCGAATTGAATAGTGAATCCATCTGATCATTGTCTCCTTCTGCGGGTGTCGTCTGGTGTGCAGCTGGATGGTTCACTATTCAGCAAAGGATCTGGTTTATAGTTTTGGCTAGGTTTTTTGTTTAATTCCACCGCTGTTTCTGTAAGGCACCACACGAAATATGTTTCCAAGAACTTAGGTATTACCCGATATCCTTTGCACATGAGGAGAAAATTGATGGATTTGTTGTATATCTGGACCACTTGGAACGAAGGTCGTGTTAACCGCTGGAATGATTTTCTACAAAAGGTATATAAATGACGTGTTCATAGCCGGTTCCTCAGCTAATATAAGTGGAGCAAACACGTAATAATTCTTATTCAGAAGATCTCAATATCCAGTTTTGTAGAAAATCCTAATGGAGTGGTTTTGTTCCACTACTCATATGGAAAAGTTCGAACAAGAAGCGTGGCTGCAGAAATTGTTGCGTGTAAGAAACCAGCATCTAAAAGTGTATAATGCACGCTAAAAGCTGCCATACTATGATGTGAAAGCCAACGTAGTACGGAACCTAGACCTTATTTATAATGTCACAGAGCAACTTTTCACGTGAAACTGAAAAATAACCGGCTGAAACCAGAGTCAACCGTCCTTTGGACAAAGTCCAACAAGGGGGGGTCGTATTCGGCCGACGAAAAGGGGGGTCGTATTCGCAAGGTCGGAGGCAGCGTCAATCCTACACCAACGGGGGTCGTAGTGTGACGCTTTACGTTTACGGAACCTAGACTTATTTAACACTTTGAGCTTAGAAAAAAATTTGCCGTTTTACTGGCTCGACGGCTATTTTGGAGGTAAATGTGGTGGAGTTGGGCTGTGTCAATCAGAATCAAATACTATAGTAACAGCTCTGATGGTAAGGGTGGTGGTCGTTATTGGTGGACCTCCTGAGTCTCATGGTGGTGGAGGGGGTCGTGAAAAATTTCCAAAAAGTACCAACGGTAGGGTTGACCTGACCTGGGCGGGTCGGTGTTTTCGCCCACCATGATCACCACGAGTGAGGTATATAAACCTCATTTGTGGAGAAATACACTTATTCGGTTTATTGTTCATTCTTTGATGCAAATAAAGGATTCCTGAATCGACGGCGGTTATTCACAACATGGCGACCACGGCAGCGGAAGTAAAGAAGAAGCAAGAAGACACCGGAGAATCCAGTATTATCACGCCAAATTCTTCGATCCAGAAACCAGTATACACATCGTCCAATACACGTCAGTACGATTATAGTCAATGCAAAGTCTTCGGTCCACCTCCGCAGGACATGCAAGGAGCTATGCAGTTCAACTACTTTGACGCCGCACTTCATTCGCGTTTAGACATGCCCAATTTCTCCGGAAATCTTCTTGAGTTTCCCACATTTTGGTCACGATACAACACCTTGGTCAAAGACATAACACAGCTCTATCGAAATCAACAAAATTTTCTTTGCTCAAAAGTTGTTCAAGAGGACAAGCACTGGAGTGTATCGAAGGAATCCCGATAACAGACGAAGACTACGTTACGGCCATCGATATTCTACACCAGATGTATGACAACCCATCGGCTCTTCGTCACCTTATTTACACTGAGTTAGCAAATCTACCGCAATGTGATCAGAAGGAAGGCAACTTCAGAATATTTACTTGAAAATGCTACGGCTTGTCAGACAATATACATCCATCACTCCAAATTCATCAGAATTCGGACTTGCAGCTCTCCTTTACAATAAACTCCCTCGATTTGTTCAGTAAAGAATCTACGACGTCAATGTCAAATCTTGTCCTTTTTGCTTCAGAACGAACTATGACGCCTTCCAGCGCAGAAATTTAAGCACATCAAAAGAAAGGTGTGATCAAGCTCAGGAAAATGAATTACGCCTCAAATGCCTAAAACAGGATCATAAAACGAAGAACCGTAATCAACCACCACCATCACCCCTCCCTTCCTTATCAGAGAGACCAATATATGTCGCAGGTTCAAAGACAAAAAGCAAGATTAAAAACTCTGAAGTCCAAGAAAAGATACAGCAAAAACGACAAACGAAATTGCTTCAGCACGCAGTCCACAACATTCGCAATCTAGAGATAGTAACAGCAAGATCAGGAACCCAGCCAGACCACAGAAGACAACAAGAGAAAAAACAAGAAGCGGAAAACCGAAGAAGAGCTCGATCATGAAACATTTTCGCTTTGATAGAAGCATCAACTCAGCCCAAAGAAAATCTGGAAAAGAATCAGTGAAAGGAGATACTTCAAGAAACGACGTGAGGAGAAGAAGGATCGACTATAGACACGACAGGACATCACAAAAACTAAGATGCAACGAGAACGACTAGTAAACTGGATGGGGGCGAGTCTAGAGAGTTCGAAAAGGAAGAGAAGCAAGAGAAGGAGTGAGAAAAGATTGAGAAGTCCAAAAAAAGAAGAACAAAGGAAGACGAATCGACTAGATCGAAATGGAAGAAAATGGATGACGAATGCGAAAGAAACATTGTGCGTGAACATCAAGGCGAATACTGCCACGCTTCTCTTTCGGGCGGGAGTGTTTTCGCCCACCATGATCTCATATCACCATGAATAATGTATATACAGGGGGGGGGGCCAATAAAAAAAAGACACATTTGTGTCTCCACTTCCAGATGGATTTAAGCACACTTTGCTCAATTCAGACCGAATGGTCCCAACTTATTATTAAAGAGCGCATTCCATTCTATAAGAAAATCTTTATGGTGGCCACCTACGTGGACGGCATCAGAAGAATTTGCCCTGGAAACATGGTGCACTGGTCGATCTCAATGGGGTCTTCGAAGGATCGTGTACCATAACGACCCTTACTGGAAAGCTAGTTCCGAGGGGATTTGCACAGTGGTAGCTAATGCCTCTAGAAAACTATCCAACATTAAATCGATTCACGAAATTGCGTAAGAGCTTCAGGCTGAAGCTCTTACGGTAGACCTCCTTGAGCCTGACGACGGTGACAGATGACGTCATATTCTGAAGACGGTGAGGGCAGTGAAGGAGGAGCCTGCGTACACTTATAGAGGGACACTTAGGGAATACTCTGCTGAGGAACTCCCGTCAACGACAGCAATCTCTGCGAAGAAAAAAGAGCCGAAGTCCGACATAGGCAAAATGTCTTTTTTTTTTGGCCCCCCCCCCTGTATATACTCATTCGTGGAGTAAGTTCACTTATTCGGTTTATTGTTCATTCTTCGATGCAAATAAAGGATTCCTGAATCGACGGCGGCTATTCACAACAGTCGTATTGAGGCCCTCCATAAGGGAGGGAGGGTCGTAAAATTTTTGAAATTTGTTCAACGTGACGGTTGACCCTGGCTGAAACGTGGAATGGCAGGTTCTCAAGGAGCGTCTGATGTGGTATACTGTCTTAGTCTCTGTGAAAACTAGCCGCTTGGAGAAGAAGCAACTTCCATCCTCCATTGATGATCGCTCTAACGATATGACACTCAATGCGCATAGCCGTAATGAAGGCATTTTTTCTGTTTTCGAAAGGTCGATAGTAATGATTACTGTTCTTTGTAGTCGTACAAAGTGAATAACACGAAACAAAAAAAATCAAAGGCGTTCTAACTGAACGAAAATACGCTAAAATGCGGTGAAATATTAACTGTACACCAATCTCAAGATTACAGGGTGTTTCAAACAAAGCACTTCTACCCCTTGAGAGCCCACAGACGTTTTCACGCTTTGAAACTAAGGAGATTTCTTTTGTGGATACTTGTGCTTGAACAATTCGTGAAAAGCCTCACTCTAAATCAAACTCAGGGTGCAGCAGATCTTGCTGACGTCAACCTTTATCAACAGTCAGAACTAGAGAGCTAATCTGAATGTGAACGCTGCTTTGCGATTCAATGCTTTCGGCTGAACCTCACTTTACGATCCCTCTCTGCAGGACCACCACATTTTATTGAGTTTATTTCATAAGGGCGAAACTGTGGGAGTGGTAAATAGCGTCCGGGAATCACATCCTGGAGTGCATGCCGTCTATTCTTTCCCGCGTCGGCGAATTGATACCAGCCTTGCTTGTTTAAATTTATTCACACTAACGTCATTTTATCATCCTAATTTCCTTTTTACCCCTTTTGCCGTCCTCATGATTCTGTCAACCCTCTACTCACTGACGAGCCTCAGGGGGTTGACGGAATACAGTGGTTCGTCTGAGTTAGAGGCGAAACGAACCACCTTTTCTAATTTCAAGCAATTGTTTCCCATACATTTGATTTTCATGTAATCTATTGTGCATCGGCTCACCTCCGCACGTCGTTGTATGGGCTAAATCGCATATAACTTACCACTACTGAACACTCTGAATGGAAGTAGAGTGCGTAGC
>MU904822.1:0-16647 GCA_036418205.1 Ostertagia ostertagi | reverse complement strand
AAATGACTGCTACACCGATCTAGCAATACGCACGCACTCTACGTATTTTTCTTGTAGCGGCCAATATGAGTGAAAAAAAACTTGCAGACGCTTCTTATGAACCACTGCCGTAATTTTGCAATTCCCATAAATCAACCAGCTAATTTTGCGCTTGCGCAGGAATGCAAGAGTGCGGAAATTTGTGTGCAGCTACACTTCGCAGAAGTTTGCAGCTTACCGCGGGCGGCATATTTATGTGCATGTCGACCACTGCGCGGGCTAAATTTTGCTATTAGGCCGCTGTCAAACTTAGTGAATACGTGAATTTACTAGCGAATCCAAGTCGCAAAGTTTGACACCGGTTAGCCATTCGAGGGATACGAGCGCTGCGCCAGCGAAGTCACGATTAAATTCGCAGGTGTCCGAACCGCTGGCGCAACGCTTGCACCCCTGGAACTGCGAGGCTTGCGTCAGGTAATGCGATTCCGTAGATCCACGGATTCGCAAACTCCGACTTCGGCCTAAGTGCGACCACATCCTGCTTTCGAGAAGGGCTACGGCCCCAATCCTTGACTTCCAAACGTATCATCTCATAGCCGTACGTGAACTAATTTTCACCTCTTCTAGGGCCAGTGAAGCCGTCGACGGGACAGAAGGAGTACATGTGACGGCAGAAGCGGCACAAACTATTAAGTCTCACAACTTGGAGCTGCTGCGAAGGGTGAGATTATTCACTCAATCCTCCAAGTTTTGTGGAAAAAAATCTCCCACCGTTAAACTCTCCCTAAATTCAGAAGTACAACACTCATGTCCTTAAATACAACCCGCCCTCGTCAAAGACAACAAACATGACTTCACTTTCGATCCTGACCGACGGGCGACTGATCTTTGTGCAGTGAAATCTACATTGTCTCCTCACTCGAATTCAAATGGGAGAAAAGGGAATTCCAACCCTACTTCATCGTCGCAGGACTATGAAGCATCGATGAAAGAGGGACTGTTTCTGATTAACCTCTTTTCAAGATGCGCCATGCATTCAAGTTGCATTCAGAATCGTAACTGTCTTGAATACGGTTTACACATATAGGGTTAAATTAATTGTGGAAGCGGGTATTTCTTTTACCTTCACAGCAAGTCATACACCAACTACGGAGAGTAGTAGTGTGCAAAGCTGATCACGGAGAGATCTGAGATGATCCCCGGACCGCGCGCGTGGTATGAGGCACCACTTGTCGCCACACACCTTTGCTTTCAAAAAATCAATACTGAGAGATAATTCAGTCTAGGAGAGAAATGTTCGGGTTTAATACAGAACATCAGCGCTCTAATAAGTCAGAGAACACAACGAATCAGATAAATGTAGACCAATACACTACACAAAACCAAGCTCACATGATGCAAGGAGGGAACGCGTCGATTGTGCACGTCAACAAACAGCTGACAACGCGCTTAAGAAAGACTAGACACTCCGCGTTCTCTCTTGACATAGGCGCAACAGCTCGGAAACAGCGATTAACATCAAGCTGTCAAAACGAGGTGAAAAAGTCAAATCTAAGCATAACTACATGGTGAACATTTTGTAAAGGCAAAGGACAACACGTGATCTTCATAAGAAAACCACCCTTGCGACCCTTCCGATAAAATGACTAAATCTTAATGACATGAACAGTATGACAGAAATTCTTGGATCTCAAGAACTCCCAAATCCCCGCTGAAGTGACCTAGCAAGTAGCAATTACAGAACAGGTTCCTAAAAGGATATAGTCTAGACCGCTGTCATGTAACGTGGAAAGAAAGTTTCGCTGTCTGACGGATGGGCTGGACTGCAACTCATAACAAAACTGTGTGGTTCACAGATTTTAGAAGCACATGCTGATGTTATCACACAGCTTTAGCCAATCGATAGATAGAGAACGTTTCTCAAGAGCAAAACATGATAGGGCGGGCATCCTAAAGTACGGACTGCTCTGCTGCTCTCATCCAATTGAGAATAAATAACGTGATTCTGCCATATAAGCCGGTTTGTAATTCAAGAAGTTTTTAAACTTAATACATATCTAAAAAGTATGTTAAATATCTGGCGAAATAATATAGCTCAAATTTTTCTTGCTATCTTCCCTTACTGATAAGCACAGGAAGAGGGTATGCTTATCATTTAGTCCCCGTCTAAGGGCACGTGCGAAACGGAGATTAAAGTACGTACCCGCCTCTGCAAAAAATTTTTAGAAGAAAAGTAAACAGTAATTATTGTAGTATTAAGAATAGAGAATTATGAAATATGTACATTGAGTTACGATCAAAAGAAAATTCTGATGATCCACTAAACATGCTCATGCTGGACGGCTGTCATATTCAGGAAACTCGGATATTTCTTTTCAAAAATACAGATTCGATTAGAACCAACTGAAATACCTCCTACGCAACTGGCGAGCTCCCTTCAGTGCCCTCGCAGGTCCGAAACTCCATGAACTACTGGAAATGGGTCACTTAAAACGCAGCAAAGTAGTTCGACAATGGCAAATTTCAAAATGTTATGCCTGGAAATAAATAAGGCATTTATTATTAGTTCATGCAGTAACGCATTTTTTCTGCAGCAATTTCTTAAGCTAAAAAAGGGCATCATCTGAGATCCCAAACTATGAAAACAAGGACAGATCACTCCAAAAATAGATTTCCTTCACCCCCTTCCTGAAAATTTTGCGACGTCGATTTTGACGAACCTTTTCTGCAACGCATATTGCTGAAACTACAGTACTACAAAATTTTAAACGAACAACGAAATTTTTCGCCTCAAGCAAACTTTTTCCTTAAAGCAACAATCCAGGAACGAATTCGCGGGTAAGGACCACCTATAATGACGTTGCAGGTGAGAAGTTGGTCAATGGAGAAAGAAAAAGTAGAAAAAAACGTCGGGCAGGGGCTTAGACAGGGACTCCCCTGCCGTTTAGCGATGGGGGAGACGTGTGTTGGACGAGTGTTTGAAGCTGCCCGCCCCAGATACATGCGCGTCATTTTACAAAATAAGCTCTGCTGCTTGAAATACAGGGCATTTATGCCAGCAATTCTAATTGAGATCAAGTTGCGCCGTTCGGTATATATGTCCTCATACGCGCGGCGTCTCCGGCAACGGTCCGTTCGCTGTGAGTTCGAGCACGCGCTCTGTACAGCGTATGCTGAGCGATCCGCCTCGGTATGAGTGATCCGCCCTCTCCAAGAGGAATTCGACACCTTCCAGCGCATTTTAGAAGTAGGTATTTTGAACTTAAAGACGGTGCTAACTTAGTTGGGGGGGGCACGCGGCGGCGCGGCAGTCTGCTCGCCTGGCATGTTCGGAAATCCGTGGGCCAGGGGGAGTGTAGCCAGTCTAGGGGGGTGGGGGTGGGGGCAGTCACTTGACATGCGTGAAAAGCTGGAATGTTCGAGTTTACACTGTCTCGCTCGAGAGAGCCCAGGTGAGCAGACTGCCGCGCCGCCGCGTGCCCCCCCCCCCCCCAACTAGTTAGCACCCTTAAAGACATTTCTATACAACTTTTAGTTGGGTGCGGGCATGTTTTTTTGACGCCCTAATTGACCCAGTAGTTTGAAAGTCCTGCCTGGGCACTCGGTTGCTTAAGATGACGGCGACCGTAAAGAGCAGTGCTGGTAACATTGAAGAAGGCCGCTCCCGTGAATTTCGAACGTCACTTTTCGGGTGCACGTAACTAGCTCAGAGCGCAACCATTGCCTGCGGAATATATCAGGCGACTTGCGAGCGTCGTGCTCTGACCTGTTTACACTCATACCACGTTTCCTTTGATACATCAGCAAGTTGCAAACGCTGAATGCTTCAGCATTTAGAGTATTTCACAGTAAATATAGATGATTGGTAGAGCCATTTGTGTTGATGTTATCAACATTCCCAATCTCTAAATCTCATGATGAATACATTACATGAAGAGTGAAGTCTTAGCCACATGTGCTGTCTTTCACTATTCGAGCCGGTACAACTATGCGATGAGGTTCACCTCTTAAGGCTAGGAAAATGTTTCCGCCAATGGGAATCGGACGGTGTTAGGTACCAGTAATCACAGTATGGGGCGGAAGTGGTGTAGTGGCAAGTGGCGCGCTCACCACGCGAGCGGTCCGGGGATCAAATCCTGGGTCGTGAGTCGCCCGGGCCAACCAAGCCTTCCATCCCCCGGGGTCGGTTAATTGGTACCAGACTTGTCTGGGAGGATAAAAAACACTGACATGAACACCGGCTGGCCTCGCAAGTCATTGCAAAGGCCCCATCGCACTCAAACGCCACTATGAACGTACAAATGGAAGTCGAATGCGTGCCGCATCCCAAAAAGGGATTGATCAACGGCAAATGCTTTATCGTTTTTTATTATCTCACGATATAAGTGAAAAGAAAGGGAAAATTTGTTTTGCTGAAAAAAAAATCCGAAAAACCAAGCACAGTGCTACTCGAAAAAATTCCCCTGTACAACTGTCAAAAATTTTGGCGGCGGGACACTTCCAGCTGCCCTTCGTGCCGTCACTAGGGGATCTTTTTACAGAAGAATTTCATTCTTATATTATATTATATTATACTTATTTATTGCATTAAAATGTTTTATCTATGCTTTCCAAAACCTCACAGTTGATAGTTGAATTCAAATTTCTCCTCACCACAACGGCATAGACAGTCCGAGTTTATCTTACCGCAACAACTGCATTCGCGCTACAACACGTGTACATTTTCCTACGCGCCCTGGTTGTGAAACACCCAGTTGTCATATTTGGTCCACAAAGTTCGGAGGCTTGTTTCTAGGTGAAATAATTCTCATATACGGAACTTTATGCGGTGGACCGATGAACACACCTTACGCATTTGTGCAGGGGAAGTAGAAGTTTCTTTGTACGCTTTCTTCAGAGATTGTATTATACCAGCCCTGTTAACTCATGATCCCAAGTACAAGCTTGTCAAAGAAGTAATGAGACCAAAAACCTTGAGGTTGCTGGACTGTATCAAAAAGCTCAGATGAGTTATTTATAATACCAGATTAGTCCCCCGTCAACCGCCGGGACCTTCCTTTCCTGCGCAAGCTTTCTATCCTCCGCTATGGTCCCTTCCTCCTGTGACACCAACACCTGGAAGTGACGCGTATGCAACACAATGGTGTTTCATACAGTAGAAGGGACACAATCATGATATGACGGTAGATTTTTCGCTTCCCTTCCTCATCCTCCCTTCCTCTCCACTGCCCTCCAGCTGCCACTGCAGCACCATGTGGAATGAACGGAAGTGTGCTAAGCAGGTGTTTATATAGCCCTAAGAGTGTTATCACAACTATCCTGCTACAAAACATTGATATCTCAAATCCTGTAAGCTACCCGATTTGTTAGCGGTTTGTTTATCCCATGAGCTTCCTTCTCACTCACTTCATTTTGCGGACGGACACACATACATACATACACACACACATACAGATACACAAACCGACACACAAAGTTAGCGCTTTATAAAATAGAAGGATTTAACGAACGGTTCTCTTTGGATTAACGACGGTGGGGAAGTACTTCACACCAATAAAGTGCGCTGTGATACTTTACGCTTGCATTATAAATGGCGCACCAGATTCAGCTCATCCCACTCAAGTGTGTCGACATCCAGGAGTACTTAAGCATTAAATCGAAAGAGGAAATCTAGTAGTATAAAAGCGGCTACACGTTGCCCATATCATCTTGTTTCCTTACACAGAAATTTTTCTTTTAAACGATGGCTGATCGAAATTTCTGTGTGTACACGAAAATGTTCTACGACTTTTCTGAGGGGATGAATTTAGCTCACACGGTCACGGCAGGTCTTCGTAAACAAAAATCGGCCTACATCAAACCATGCATTGGCTCCGCGAGAAAGGAAAACAATGATTTTATGGAGATACTTCACGATGAAAAAGCTGCATTTTACGAAAAAAAAAAAACATCACCACCAAAAAAGTGATAGACCAGGCTGAGAACTTTTGACTTCTCCGAGCTCCTGTCACTTCCATCTATGGTCTGCGCAATCTGAGTCAACGCGGCACGTTTTGAAAGGAGTAAACACTTCAGGAGTTACGAAAATTCGGAATCTGGGTGTCCATGTTAACCTGCGCACAGTTACTACGCTTCTTCGAGAAGGATGTCATATTCGCTTGCGTGAAGAATGGCGAAGCCTGGCACAATAAGGTAGTACCCATCTCCTCTTCAAAGAAGCCCAGTTGTTGTTGCCGTTCCAACAAATTTTGTGGTACGTCCAAAAGCGACATTTATAATGCGACAACCTATTATTTAGAAGAGCTGACAATCCTCGTGGACGTGTAACGATAACACTCCAACGAAAAGGCTGATGGTGGAAGCCGTTCAGCTCAGCAGAAGTGATTACTTATTGGCGGAGCCAATGAGAACTAGGCCACTGTCGTTCATGGTTGTCTTCGAAAGCAATGCTAGAGGGCGTCTGGAAATTATGACATTGAGAGAGAGGGTCAACGTATGCAAAGACAGATAAATTAGGTCACGGAGGAAGAAAAAGAAACGAGGTGAGGTTTCGCAGCAAGCAAAGGCGATATGCGGAAGAAAGAAGAGTATGGAGATATAATGAGAAATTAAGAATCAGAATAACTTCTAAACCTTCAAAACTTCGAAGCTGCCATTACGATATCGTATTGCAGGCGGAAAGCACACTATTGGCTGCTCTACTCAGTTAGCCAATTACGTAGCCGACAGATACGAAAGTTCGCATTTCAGCCTTTCAAAGTCTGTCATAAAATCTTAATTGTATGGAAGGATATGACTTAGTTTATTAAAGACTATGATGAATATTATGGCATATGCTGAGAAAAACTGTTGACGTGAGAATCAGGTGGAAGGACTTTGTGACAAATTTACGAAGCAGTGGTCTCTCACGAAGATTTGACTCTTCCGAGAGGCACAGACGATGGCTGTCGCTATCACGCTGTAGAACAAGTGTTCCGGGAAAGATTATAGAATGGTGCAGAGAAAAACGGGAAAGAGACTATGTATAAGGACTGCCCAGTAATCGGTAATTTGATAAGGAACATCAAGTGGATTGTTCCGTTCTTTAGACGCACTTACAGTCACAGGTATTAATCAGCCATACGCTGGAACGGTACCGTCACCTCCGGCAACAGAAAAGAGAACGCAAAATGCTGCAATGACTGCTCCAGCAATTGTGACATGGAGGTGCCTTGATAAGCTTGAAGGAGAGTTCACGATGAAAGTCGGCCCATTAGAAATAAAGGTACCGGTGGTTACTAATGCACGGATGGAGGAAAAACCAAGAGCGGCCTAGAACCCGAGAAATGAAACCAATTCTTTACCTCGTGATTTCCGCACTAACGTGGCTCGCATCGGTGCTACTCCTCAACGCAATGGTCTTTCTGTTACGGCTAGAGTCAGACGGCGAAAGGTTGGGGGGGGGGGGGTAGCGCCGCTGCATTCCAACTCGCTTACCCTTCGCCGTCTGACTCTAGCCGCAGTAGCAAAGAGTGTGTTTGCCTTGATGGGCGCGGCCAGCACCCAATTTATTCGTGTGCCGTTGACAGGCACAAATAATAGAGCAAATGAGGCTTACCATCCTGGGGCTCAGGACGTTTCTTCTTTTTTTATCATTCCAGCATCACTCCCCATCTCCACCATGGTTCCTAATGGATTGTTTTTTCATCAAAACTCCACCTCTAACGAGGACAAGCTCTGCATACCAAGCAGTATCTCATTCATACTGGGGTCATTTACAAGACCCGCGCATTATGTGATTGCAGAAAGAGGAATGCTTGCGATTAGGCACTACCATCGGCGCGACACGCTGTCACCGACCAAAAGAGGTCAATTCTTTCGACCAAAGAAGGAGATTCGCCGATTAAATGGAAGGCGGAAAGGTACAAATTCACTCTTAGTTTGGTGGACGTTTGGTCCTCCTGATAGGGTGCGGACTGGCACGCATAGGTTTCGGGTACGGTGGGAAGAGTTGATCTCGGCGACCTAGCATGGCTCATTGTTGAAACAGGCTCCCCGGTCCTCCCACCGACCATCTAATAACTCACCGTAGGTCTATAGGTGCGAGTGATGAGATAGCTGAGAGAGCGAGGTAGTGTTGAAGAGGGCACAGCGATGAGAGTCGCATCAATGCTCAAATCAACGGGCAAGGAAGGGGTCCCATTTCTCGGGTTCTGGGCCGTTTCTCATGGTTCTTCCTTCTTTCGTGTACCACTCACCATCCCTAGGTTAATTTGAAATGGGTTGCTTTTTCATCGTGAATTCGTCCTTTAATAACTATCGTATAAAAACACCTGTCACGCTTTAAAATGTAAATAAGCAATAGCTTAAGCACAGATCAATATATATGAACGTGTGGCGGAGAGGATGCATATGCAGCGGAATAAATGTACACCGCAATCTCCAAAAGCAAATTACCTGTTTTCGACTAAAATCAGTTTCTGTTAGGGTGTGAAACTGAGAGTTCAGAGAACGACTTTGTAAAATAGCGAGGAAGACCTTCCAAACCCTTTGAGGGATCTCAAAGTTTTGATTTAGAGGGAGAGGGTTTGAACGGGAGGAAAGACCATGACTGAAGATGGGGCGGTTTCTAACAAGAACAATGGATTCCGCGCTTTGGTGAAGTCATTCGGCTTGGGAAAAGTCGGTCGTGTTCGTGTACTTTACAAGCCGATGTTTGCTATGAAAGGGCAATCGCAACAACGGGTCAAATGTTAGTATGAGAGTACCTTCAATAAAATAAATTCAATGTGGAACCGATGTCAGCATTAAATTGATAATTGATGAAAGGCAGAACGCGTTACATCAAATGCAGTAATTGCAAACTCATTCGAATCGCTGTTCTACGGCATTTCATGCACACCTACGCCCATTCGTAATTCATGGGGTGTCGTTCAGAAGACCAGTATTGCGGCGATACGGCGGAACTGCATCGCCGTGCGCAAGGTGGCAGGTTGGCCTCACCTTCTGATATGCATTATAGTACAAGCCTAATCTCAAGTTCAAGCACAAGCCTGAGCCTGGAGCCATACAACCCTTGTGAAGCGATATAATCGCAAGCGGTCAACCGTCACGTTCTGCCGATTCAACACGTTGCAGCCCGCGTGCATCGCCGGGTATGCACGTCGAAGCTGCCACATTTGACATTTCTGCTTCGCTTGGATATGAAAGCTCTCCTTCCACCATTTCTTTAATACTTCTGTATTTAACAATTTCCAATGGTTCCTCGAATCCATTGAACACATAGCTATTCTCAATCTTCAATATAAAGGCAGCGATCACGATAGTTTTAAGAAGGTTTATAGGAGACGTGGTGGTGCTCAATGGTACGCCAGTGGCGAAAAAAGCGGAAAAATCCGTCAAGAAAACGTAAAACGGGACCCTTTTTTGGCCATTCGTTTTCAGTCATGAACAGGTAATAGCTCAGAACGCGGACGTATGAACGAGTTCATCGCAACGCGTTTTGGTGGCACCATGCCAAACCACGCTCCAATCGAGTTGCCCAGTTGTGCCGCTGGCAACGCAGCTCGTCCAAATCACCAACTAAACTAGTGGGCGGATCGCTTTTGGGGCGGAGTGCTTTCGAAGTCCTGCTCAGCAACCAGCGCACCTTCGTCGTGAAAGCGCTACACCTCGCTTCCCTGGCAGCCAAGTAACTGCTTCGTGTGGTGCATATGCTTCCCCGGTACGCTTCCTCTTTACAGCAATCGCTGCCTTTGAACAAACTTTTGAAATTCGAAGTTTCATAACCACTGCCTCAGTTCTACACCCTCAAAAACTATTAGGAACAAACTTTAATAGCTGCCAACTACTGCATATACTTTCTACAAGAAGCCGAGCAAGAATACTAACAAGTAGTGATGAAAATAGCGTTACTGTTAAAGAGAAGTAACGATAAAAAACGAAGGGTCAAAGAGGGAAAAATAGCATGGTTGAAAAGTAAGGCGGACCTCCTGAGGGTGCTGACCGACGCGCAATTGGCAGCGAAAGATTTGACCTCGGCGATCTAGCATGGCTCACTCTTGGCGCGGTTGGCGGGGTACGCCCACCGACTATCTAATCACTCGCCGCAGGTCTATACGTGGCGAGTGATTAGAAGAGAGCGTAGTGTTGAAGAGGGCACAGCGATGAGAGTCGCATCAATGCGCAAATCAACGGGCAAGGAAGGGGTCCCATTTCTCGGGTTTCGGGCCGTTTCAAATGGTTTCTTCTTCATCCCTGCTCCACTGACCACCTCTACCCTTATTTCCAATGAGCTAACTTTTCATCGTGAATTCTGCCTTAAAGGCTAAGTCCGAGGTCAATGGATGAGTTATTGTGCTTGAAAATGACAGTGGAGATATGAACCAAACGCCAGTAAGGAAAAGGGAAGGAACGCCTATAAGGCCGTGAATAGAACTCCTCTCCAGTCGCAGCGAAGCGAAGTAGCATTCATTTGCGTTCGATATTCGTGGTGGGTGCGAAGCCGACGGTGCATCTTTGGGCCTGAGTGCCTCACGTAGTGGCGCAAAACTAGTACATGCTCTGTTTTTGCCACGGTCTTCGCGCAAGGGCTTCATTTCGCCCGAAATCGCGTACCTTGCCTTTCAAGGTCCACCAAGATTTTCATCGGGCGGGAAATAAGTCCAGGCTTCCGTACCCCTATTAATGGAGTTGAGCTCGGTAGTGCAATTCCGCGTTCACTTGAGACTCAAGAGTGACTGTATCACTCTTGAGTCCAAAGTGAACGCGGAATTGCACTACCGAGCCATTTTATCCGAGTAATTCACAGTCCTCAGGAATGGATGCACTGGCCATCTCAAGAAGCATCATCGAAATGATGAGCGTTCAGCCGTCCTTTATGAGGTTAGAACAAACGAGTTAAACTCACCAATTCTTTCACGACTGGTGACTCAGGGACGACCGATGGAGTACCGTATTCGACCTCAATTTTCTGACAGTCGGCGAACTGAGTTATTTGAACGTCTTCCTCGACCAACACCTGCAAAAACGGTAAAATTAGTGTAAAATAAACGCGAATTTGATTCTTAACAAATTTTCAAAATCGCCCACGGAGCCCAGTCACTCAAACCATACCCATGTATCGAGCAACAGAGTTAGGTGAGTGAAGTTTAGATTCCTCTATTTGGGCCGATCTCCAATAGAAGCACTCATAGGAATCGTCATCCCTGTTTCTACTAAGTCAGCCCGATACATACCAAGTTTGCCTAGATAGCCTTATAACAAACTTTCACATCTAATGTTACTCGAAAGGAGAGGTGTGAGGCTGTCGTATCCTTGTGATAACATCGCGATCTCATCGAACCTACTAAGCGTCACGACTACGCATACCGAGACAGTGGCAACAAGGAATTCTGCATGTACACCACGACTAGCCGAGAAAATTTCATAGCTAATGCTAAACCCTGATACTCGATCACAAGAATTGCTTCGAGGGGAGAGGAAGGAACGAGTTTTGTCAACATCTGACATTTTTTTCAAAAAACGTCACATGCTTTCCGAAATTACTGGAACCCAAATTGCCGTCAATCGTCACATATGACCCTTCCTCTCCCCGCAATAAGATGTCACCCCTAAACGCGAGAATCATCTTAGCTCATTTCACATCTTGCAAGCACATTCATTACAACGTATAGCTGTGCGGTTTCGCTAAACGAAAAGCCATTTGTCGCTGCTTCTAGCCGAAATAGTTTTCACTGCGGAACCTTAAAGTCACCACTGATCAAGAGTGGAGCTGGAGTTCCTGCAGCGAGAAATACTCCGCGCTGCAAAAAGCGGAAAGTCATTTCTGTCCTAGCGATCTTCACCGTAGGGTGGAGGACGATTCTGAAGAATTGCTAATGGCCACTGGTTCACAAAAGCAAACAAAAAAACTGAGCTAGCAGCAACGAACCCCTTCACTCGACGCACCGACTTTGCTAGAAAACATTGACTGCATCAAGCAATTGGCAAGCAGCCAAAAAGACAAATCTCAATAGTTAGAGTAGAAAGACACCTCTATGTTCCAAAACAGGAAAAGAACTGTTCCCCGATGTATGGGAAACAGATGAGACGGCTGGATGAGTCAGCAACGCAAATGCGACCATGAACAATTCGTTCGTTCAAACCTCTGACAACCAGAATCGGAAGATTGGATATAGATGTATGTAGGTCAATTACAGTTCTGGCAATCTTCGATGCAACATCTAAACTAGAATTGGATGACCTTAGAGGCGGATTGTACGATAAATTGCTACCCGCTTGAATGAAATGTAGAGCTACTTAGAGGTGCTAGCCTTGCATTGAAAAGATAACAATAGCATAGCAGATCTAACAACACTGCGTAACGGCGGCTTGTTTTATACGTGGACTCACGTTTGAGAGAACTTCATCGGCGCTAACGTTATCAATGGGAACGCTCTGCTCTGCTATAACGCTGCTATAACGGCTAGAGTGCGCGAGTAGAGTCTGACGGCGAGAGGATAGCCGATCAGTGGGCGTGGGCAAGCAGGAAGGGAATTGCCAAAGCAGATAGGCCCTGCACTAATTTGCAGCCAAACGCACGCCCGTCCCGCTCCTCATTAATAGAGGACTGCCTCATCGTGAGGGCA
The DNA here is from genome assembly GCA_036418205.1 of Ostertagia ostertagi. Lineage (NCBI taxonomy): Eukaryota > Metazoa > Nematoda > Chromadorea > Rhabditida > Trichostrongylidae > Ostertagia > Ostertagia ostertagi. The sequence continues at coordinate 4,060 of MU904822.1, read as the reverse complement.
ATCCATTCTTCGCATGACATGAAAGAACCAGCAATTTTAATCTTTTCACAAGCAGTCGAGAAAGTGCGCAAGCTACAATTTAAGGTAGCGATATTACTCAGAAAGCCACTGCTCGTGTCACGTAGTCACATAAGGGTCACGCTTTCCCCTCGGAATCCGAGCCCTTTGAAGGGAACACACAACGAGGGGAAGCACCGGGTCAGTGCTTCGCAGCGCACGGGCCGCAACGACTGTATAAGGATAACCGCTTCACATGTTGCTACACAAAACATCAGGAAGGCTACATGCGATAATTCCATTCACCTGAACAACGGCGGCTATACTGGAAAACCGCATCATAGCCGACATTTGCGAAAACGTTGCCCGTTGAAACTGAGCCAGCCGATCTGTTACTAGTAGCGCAAGCAGATGCAGCGATTTACTTGGAAAGGACAGGAATGAGCGCTACGACCTTAATTGAAAGAATCGAAGACCAGTAGTTTGATTCGATTCAATGCATGGTGAGAATAAGGCGACCTATAATAAATGCAACCCAAAGCGTAGCAAAGGACCGGTTGCCCTGAAGTTTTCTCCATATTATATCCATGCCGCATCTAACCCTTATTCAGCAAAATTAGAACACTTACCCTATCAGGTAACGTCCTTATTGATTTAACCTCTCCATTCCGCATCGATTTCTCGATCATTTTCCTTAACTGCGCCACCGTCGATCCTCCGGGCAGAGTTACACGTTTGAAGGATTGCTTTCCATCAGCACAGCTGAATACTTCGATTGGATGTTCATATTTCAACTACAAATAAACGAGAATACGAATAAGCACAAAAAACTAATTTTCAACAACAAATAAATGAGAATACGAATAAGCACAAAAACTACCTGGTTCTGACTAAAATAAACCGCGTTCTATTGATAGAACCCCGTCTGCCATACAGGTAAGTAACCGTTTGCATTTGTTGTGGGGGACGCTGAAATAAGCACCCTTTGATCGCTGTCCGAAACCAATGAAGAAAAATCCATGCTATATGTACTGTACTGGAAGTCTGCTTAATTCGTTCAAGAAACGCCTCACAAGCACACCTTTCAAAACATACACAATTCGCCTAAAAAAAACACCTTGGCAAAAGAAAACATTTATGCCACTAACACAACATTTCTAATTTTCTAACAGTAACACATAAATACTAATTATAAAAACGGTAAGCCATCGATCGTCAATTAACATCTGAGATTTTCAAGCAAAACGCTCATCCTTCACACCAGCAAGACCTCCGGCGCCATCGTTAGGGTGGTTTTCACGACTAGCGGATCGAGAACTTGGAAAGTCTGACACGGCCCCAGCAATTCAAGGGGAAAGAGCGTTGCGCCAGCGAATTAGAAAATTAACAAAGTCTGGCACCGGCCTTAAAGTCAGCCGCGATGAGATCTTTACAGCAAGTTTATCAGTGAGTGGGGCATCACGATCCATAGGCGCAAAGAAGTTGCAGCACTGTCACGACTCCAATGTGCGCGACAAAGATGCAAACGCCTTGATGATCGCTGCAAGTGCTGAATTTTTACTTGTTCCAAATATTGATGTAATGCGTGCATGCAACTGGACCCCAAAATGGAGTATTATTCTTCTGGACCTTCCGAATGACAGAAAAGGTGTATAAGGCAGTTTTTAGTGCCCTATTTTATTGTATGGAAATTTTAGCCTAGAATACTCGTATATTTAGAGGCATGTTATATCATAAATCGGTCAAGGTTGGACATAAGATGTAAAGGTGACAATGGCGCAACGTTGAAGAAAAAAGCAAGGGAGACACCCGCGACATGGGACCCATGTTCTGCTCTACTTTTGATTGATTCTCTCTTTGAACGAGTCAGCGACCAAGACGGTGATTGCTTTGACTGACATCTACGATAGCCAGCTTGGTCAACGGTCTGTTGTGGTTACACCGACGGGATCGGGATGGGAGTCGTATTGGAGGGGAGGATGGACCGTAAGCGCAAGGACCAGCGATAGAATTCGTAAGTCACAAGGGAGGACAGACTTCGAAGGTCATTGCGATTACAAGCCAAACAAGTGCCTGGCGCATCTCAGAGCAGGCAAACGTTGCTCTGGTCGCCATTCTTCAGCTTTTTCATTAAAAAAGGCGGGAAAAAAGTGCTTTTCTTTCAGACGTTATTCGATCATTTCCTCGACACGAGGTATCGATCAAAGCAAAGTTGCAGGGAAGAACCCTTGCAATTACGTAAACCAACGACAGCTGTCGGACGCGATTTTCAGCAAGGGTACTTGTTAACGGGTTCATTGATCATAAGCCTTAGTAAGAAGCGCCATTTAACATGGCAACAAAGAAGCAAACAAAGAAAAATGATGGCATAGAAACAGCAGTCTCAAACGAAGCATCATGAAGCTCTGCAATCGTTTACCCAGACATATTTTTCATTTGATTCCGGGTTTACTAGGTAACATAGGTTTAATTGCAAGACTTTGCTTAGGAGTGGATGTATGCTATACGAAGTTATTACGTATTTGGGAAAGTACCCAATAAACACCGCCGACGAAACGCTTTGAAAGCTCTCATGAGTTGTAATTCGTGCCAGGGACAACCATACCTTAAGTAATCACAATACTCCGTTTGATGCGCCTGTATTACGACTGCCCCAACATCCATTGGGGTCACACTGCTGTGTAAAGGATTTTATACACTATACTGGCTGGCTGAAGCGGAATGTGCAGTGCAAGTGGACAAGCTTACCACGCGAGCGGTCCTGGGATCAAATCCTTTGGTCGTGAGTCGCCCGGGCCAACCAAGCCTTCCATCCCTCCGGGGTCGGTTTACTTGTCTGGGAGGATAAAAACACTGACTTGTACATCGGCTGGCCCCCGCAAGTCATTGTATAGGCCACATCGCATTCAAACGCCACTACGAATGTACAAATGGAAGTAGAATGCGTGCCGCATCCCAAAAAGGGATTGATCAACGGCAAATGCTTTATCCTTTTTTTTTTCCTGGCCGAACACCCAATTTGATATTCTTCCTCCTTCCAAAACGATTTTGCATCAGAGAAGCATCCCGAAAAGGTAGAACAAGAAGCTGCCTGAGGGAAATTCACAGTAGTTGTAGTAGCTGAATTACAGAGCACTCGTGTGGCAGCAGCGCAGCTTCCCACTACTTCCTTCTTGTGCGCCTCAAACTACTATTCTTTAGGCGTAAAGGTAAGCAATAGAAGGGTCAATATGGACATCCTCGGTAGCCCTGTTGGTGAGCAAGGCACCTCAATGGTGGCGTGCCACCTAAATTTCTCTTCTTAGCCGCACGTCGACAGATTTCCATCATATCACTGATTATAAGCTAAGCTCCGGTTACGTGTTACTATGTTATATCATATTGTTCAGAAGGTGGTTACTAGCTAATTTTTATGAAGTTTTAAGATGTGAGCACTTCGCTCGGCGATGCATTTAACCAGTGTTTTTATTATTAAGCTTCAAGGTGAATTACAGATCAGGACCTCTACGTCTTTTCACAGTCTTAAGACACAAGGAGGAGTTTGAACTATATCAAAAATTCTACTGTACATTTGAACTTCTAGAGTTTTCAAACACCATCCCTTTGAAATCCGAGATTTCTTTCCAAACTTCCACTTCTAATTCCAACAATACATGATCATAAAGCTTAAGACTGCAGTCATATTTTGTTTATTGTCATAGTCAAAATTTTGATAGAAAAACTGCTTTTAGGGACAATTTTGCCCCATTTTGTGCGAGAGTTGGGCGCGCCAAAAAGAGGCGTGGTCCCACGAGCACGCTACGTGCAAATCCGCATTGTCGTCAAAGGGTTAAGCAATTTAGCAATTAGAGCGCTCCGCAATAGAATTAAGGTAAAGGTAGTCAGTGGTGCCAGGATGAAGAATAGCCGTGAAAAATGGCACAGAACCCAAAATTAGGACCCCTTCTTGTCCGTTGATTTCCGCATTGATGCGACTCTCATTTTTGCTCCTCTGCTAACATTCTCTCTGCTAAACCACTACAGGAGCTGCGGCGGGTGGTTATTCAGTCGGGTGTGCGGAGGT
>MU904794.1:0-12031 GCA_036418205.1 Ostertagia ostertagi | reverse complement strand
TGTGTTGACCTTCAACACTGAGTCACCACCCAGGTAAACATTCTATGCAGCCATTGCCTCAATGACGTTCATCACTCGCCACGTGCTGCTCTCTAATCTCTTAGCTTCAGAAGCTATTAATTTTAGAATATTTTTTACAGAAAAGATAAAATGGGTCATCTAATACGATATAGAACTGATTTATTGCTTTGCGGTCCTTTCTTCTCAAAAATGCTGCTATTTTGCCAATATTCCATGGCTTTGTGGAAGGCCAGATGCATGCGTGCCACTAATTAGCAGCCGTTTACTAGTGCACAGGCAGTTTTTGTAAGAGGATCATCGGACGGCCCCAATTTGGCGGCATTACGCATTCAACTGCCTCCACCGATGAGCATCAGTGAAATGCGGGCTCATTCGTGGAACTATTGATTATTTTGTTATTTATTATTTCATACACTAATAACATTAAAAATAAACAATTTGAAGAGTAGTAGAGAATAGAGGCAGTCGGAAGTCGAACAAGCCGCCCTTCTAATCGGCCATCATTGCCAGCTTTTCTGTTCACTCTTCTTCTGAAGTAGTCGTTCCTATCACAAATTGTACTGCTGATTGCTCTCCCAAGCAGTCACCTTTCCAGGTGGGAAGGGAGAGGCTGGGTGGAAGGGAAAGGGAAGCGGTGAGCTAGAAAGGGAGGGTGATTTATTACCAATTTGGCGGTCATAGGCTGACAATGAGAAGTGAAATCGAATTGGATTTCATCTTATACTTGATTTGGAAAGTAGCCAATTGTCCAGAATTTTGGCTACTATTTCAAAATGAATATTTCTGGGAATTTCTGTATATTTCCAAAACCTCTGCACTGAAACCTTTCGCTCACGCATGAGGGAAGCAATCTATCATCTCGGTTGGTCTGAGTCATTAGTTACCACATTCAGAGAGTGCCTATAAGTCATGTTAACCTTTCCAAGAAGGAAATTGCTCGAAAACTCTTCACAGACAAGTCACATGTCTGCGCAGTCCAATTTCTTTGGTATTTGTTCAGCGAATAACTCGACGTAGCATTTTTTATTCCCAAAGCATCCTGTCCTTATGGTTACCACCCCTCCACAGCTGTGTCAACACAACAGCAAGCAAAGATCAGATTACAGTTGTCGTTTGAGGGTGCACGGTGGGAGCCGGCCAAGGCCAGTAGCCCCTTCTCTTTCATTTCCACATCTATCGACCGGTTTTGTTCGTAGTAGACATGTACTTTGTTTATCTGTGTATTAATTTTCCTGGCATTTATGTTTAATTTGTTTATGTTTATTCGCCTAAATTCCACATGCTGGCCGCTATGCTAACCATATTGCTCAACTTAGACTCCCTAATGGAATTAGAGGAACACAGCACGTTACTGACCGAAACAGGCAGAGTACTTGAAATAAAAGGATTTTTTTGCTAGGAAATCTAAAGCCTGGGATGGAGAGGAGAATCCATGGGTTTACTTGAAGTTCTACTGAATCTGCAGTCCTTTGTAGGGGACGGCCTTCACTTTGTGAACACTCGGCACTTTGCCACAGTCCGATACTTGACTTCCCACCCATTCGCATCTTGCGGTACCTTCCGAATTGCGTCGCGTGCGCTCGCGCGGCGGCGCATCCCACACCTTGTTTTTTTCTCGTTGCAAACTGTTTCTGACATTCATATCTTCTTCCAAAACACTCTAAGTGAGCAATTGCTGACATCCCAGAAATGGCTAAAGACGTCGAAAAAGCGAGAATATCTCGGGGGACCAACAAACTTATTTTTCGATGGCCGTCATAATTCACCGCCTCCTTGAGCGCTTGCTTGCAAGCACACCAAAGCTAGTATCGACAACCGACGAGTAATTGCTTTCTGAGAGGTGCACTTAATTAGCCACTCGTTTGTCTATGAGGCCCGTCTATTGGTGAATTATTTATGTCGGTTACCTAGATGACAACGAGGGTGTCATTGATGCTTCATGTTCTTGATCGTTGGTGCCTTAGGTTGTTGTTCGGGCATTCCTCGTCGTCTGCAAAGCACAAACAGAACACGTTTTGTTTACTGACCTTCAGATGGAGGCAGGAGGCATCCACTCCGGCCCTATTCGGTCACCGACACCCGGGAGGAAACCCTACACTGCCTGCTTGCTGCATACTACTTCTCGATCAGAAACAATTTCCTTGCAGCATTCTTGTTTTTCCAATTTTTGAAGCATTTGTCTATGGAGGTGTAGGACTGGCAAGAGGGGCTGCCGTCATAGCCACAGGACTATCAGAGGCCCGAGTGTTTGACATCCAGCTTGCCTGAGAGATTAGAGATTGAAGCTCAGATTACCCTCGCTCGTATTTGTTCAGTATAGGTGCGCAATGAAACGCTCGAACGATTTCGGATGAAAATCAAAAGCCCGACGCTTAGTAGAGGGCTTGTTCGGAGCCGGCTGAGCCAGGTTGCCCTTTACCTTTTCATGGCGATTCTCGATAGCTTCGACCTTGACCTATTTTTATAGGCATTGTTAAGCCGAAAATTGGGGGTTCTTTGGCTAATAATGGGTATCAGAGATGAAAAATCTCGTGGCCATGGTAACCTATAGGGGATTGGTGTCTGGTCCGCATTACCGTAGCGCAGGTGACCCATTCAGAAAGGTCTGCTTTACACATGCGCTTTCCTGTCGCTTTAGTGCCGTGAAATTTTTTAATAGTAAAGCAGTACTGTAATTAAAGCCTGGGAATACCATAGGTCACTCAGGAAGTCAAACTCGGGTCACTTTGTTGAAAATTTATCTTTTGGGGCATCGTGCTCGCCTACGTCATTTATTTTTTCACATGCTTATACTGCAGTACTCCTTTTGTCCTCGTCGTTTGGTTCCTCGTTCTTTCCTGGTCCCAAAGCAATTTTTTGTGCCATATAAAAGCAACGATTTTCGGTCAACAGAGCAATTTAGATGTGCATCTTTTCGGCATGTGGACAGATCGTTTTCGGCTCTGTGATGGGCTTATGCTTAATTCTGACTGCAGTTGCGACCTTTGATGGAGAAGTACGTTTGTTATGATTTCTTTATAACCCAGTGGGTCTGATATCCACAAATTAGCGTCAAAATGTGCAGGACAAAGAAATTCAGCAACTGACAATGTTGAGTCTTTCAGGACGGACAGACCTAAGTTTTGATGATTTTGATTATTTTCAAAGCCTATTTTGTCCACCGAAAGCGCCGCTTCGTTCTTTTATATGGGATTCGATTAGGCCCTGTATAGAAAGTACCAACGACTATCGCTTTGGCCAGCCACCGACGCCCAGGAATCACTCTGGAATGCTCTCTAAACCTGGAATACCATTCATCGAGCTTACTAATCTGGACGTCAGGAATAATAATAAGGAACCAAAATCTCTAGAAATGTGATACAGGAAGTTTTAAAGTCTAGGTTTAAAAGGCAGGTTGTACAAAAACTGGAGCGTTGAAAAAAGACAGTGTACCATTACAAAGAAATCTGTGTGCCGTGGGGCTTCTGAACCAAAAGGCAGTCGCGGCCTGGCAAGGCCTTTCGTCCGGCTTTCGAACTCAGCACTTGCCGCGCCCATCGACTGAAATCCCGGCTGCTTGGCCGTTTGCAGCCTGACTCTAGCCTTTTGCGAGAGCTAGAGGGAGGGTCCGTTTGGTGGACGTCATCAGTATTATGATCGCCAGCGGAGATGAGCAGGGAATACAGACATGCAGCACTGCTCGCTCTACCGCCTCAAACTTCATTTCTCGGGAGTTCTTTCATTTTTTCTCCGCCTACTTCACCGTCTGAGGGCTATCCGCCTTTAGGTGATTTGGGGAGAAGCATTCGTCGTGTTAGATGGTTAGAGGGAGAGCAAGGTTAAGGTGTAGGCAGCTCAGAAAGCCAGTGTTATGTTTTTTTCTAAAAAGCTCCTCTGCAAAGGGTATAAAGCGGTTTCGAAGTCCCAGTTTCCTCCAAAACACGAATACATGGCGCATTCCTCATTGTGTGTGTGTGACTTCCAGTCAGCTGTTGATTTTCCAGAGCTTTTGCAATGGGACTGTTTGAATGACGAACCCCTCTGCAATCCTTATCAACATGTTAGTTTTTCATAATTTCACAAAAATCCATTTTATGACAATTTAAATCCATTTCAGTCGCAGAGAGACTATATGATAACGGTGGCTTGTTTCCTGTGCCTGGCCATTGTGTTTCAACTCATATCATTAGTATGGAATTTTGTCACATTGTAAGTACTTTTCGACATTTTCTATGAGATCTGACATCAGAGGTCTCTTAGTTGCATGTTTAGAAAACTCATGAGTGGACTATAAACCGAGGTCCATCAACTCTGAGGGGCTCCGTGAAAGCCAAATTGTAGTGAATAAAATGGTAGGTACAGCCCTCCCTGACGACCAAAATTTTGCGTTTTGTTTTGGATCTCACAGATTTGCTCAAAATGAGGCCAGCGCCAACAGTAGATGTCATTTTCATTACCAGAACCAGCATTAACCCTTACAGTTCGACTATTAGCAAAATCCATCTAGAACCTCCCACTCCAAGCAATTTTTTCCTATCCTTCTTGGCCTTCAGGGGCCTCTCAGCTGATGGTCAGTTTTGCAGTCCGAATATGATACCTTATAGCAAGCACTAAAGACCTCCTTGTTGAGCGCGAAAGGGCTGATCAGTAGTCACAGTGTGGATGAGTTGGACAATCCATCGTGTATGTGCGAACTTTTCAGCTTCGAACCAGGTTCCTTATTATCTCGAAAATCCCTTACTCTTTGTGTTTCAGCTGTGCGTGCTGCTGCAAAAAGTACATCATCCACCCGTTGATAGGATTATCCTTCCTCACCACCGTGTTCCTCTTTGTTGCCGTGATCGTGTACGTGGTGGCGCAGAACGATGCTCATGGTGAGGATTTTTATCAAAACTGGAAGTGGCTGAATAAAATATAAAAGGATAAAAGGATAAAGCATTTGCCGTTGATCAATCCCTTTTTGGGATGCGGCACGCATTCTACTTCCATTTGTACATTCGTAGTGGCGTTTGAATGCGATGTGGCCTATACAATGACTTGCGGGGGCCAGTCGTGTACAAAGGGTTGATTCCCTGACAGCTCCAGAGGTAAGCGTGACACTTGCCACAACCACTTCGCCGATACTAGCTAATAGTTGTCGCGAACTGGAAATTGGCTTGAATGCTCTCCAGGGGTGGAGTAGAGGACAAGTCTTCTAACTCAACGTCAAAGGGGTGCTAAGAGTGAAAGGCATCAAAAATCCGATTTCACAGTTTTTCGGCATCTGACTTCCATTGGTGCTGTACGGGCGAGGGCTGACGGTACAGTTTTTCATTCTAGTGGATCCCCCAGACGTTTTTTCTGAGTTTTCGATGAATTTCTCTTTCAGACCGTCAGTTCATCGATTACCGAAATGACGAGTATGGCTACTCGTTTTGGTTGGCAGTATGTGCTCTGATACTAGCAGCTATCGATACGATCGTGGCAGGATTGACAGTGTGTCTGGGAACTCGAGGGCTCTGAGCACGGAGTTCTTCTTTTCGTAATACTACCAGTTAACTGCCAAAATAGCACGGCGTAGAATACCATGATCATAGCAAAACAGGTGCTTGGAAATCTTCACAATTCCATTACATCCTAGTATCTCTCGCGTAATCAATACACTTACATTCCATTTTGAGCGGAGACTTCCCACTATTGCAATACTTTCCTATTTACGTTTTGCGTCCACACTCTGCGAATGCGCAGCCAACTGTATGAGCAAGACCTAAAGGCAGTGATGAGGCACGATTTTGATGACGTCATGGATGAAGTGTGTTAAGAGACTTTTCAGCCACACCCACAAGGCTCTCAGGGGTCTGGTGCACCAGTGCTGCTCAGTGACGTCATCAGAACCGCACCGCTCTCAAGTCATCGTGATATCGATTTTTGCGCATCGCCACGCATACAAAGCATAGGTATGACGCGTTGCTCATCCTTTAAAGCTCCCTCCTTGACCGGCATGTAAGCGCAAGTACCGGGCTTGCCACAACTGCACCTTCACTCCGGGTTAAGAAAGATCAACCCCTGAACCTCGCTGTGAGGGTCATTGGTGCCCTCATTACGAATGTGATATTCTTTATCGTGTCAGAGACAAGAATGAATGACGACAGGTAAAGTTTCAGCATTTTTTGAGGTTTGGGGTTGATAGCGGAACCAGCCGCTAGCTCTTTCCATCCCGGCCTGCAGGGGGAAGCATAGATCCATGGACGGACGCATAGTGTATATTTCCCTCAGCAACGTGGGCGCAGACCAAAGAATTACAAAGCACATTGGAGGGTTTGCGAAATCGGAACGATTTGCCGCGTCAATGGAACAGCCACTTTACCCGTCTCCCCATCTTCAGCTTTCATAAACGCAATTCCTTGATTTAATGTTCATGTCTGTATTTTTCAACACGTCACGTAGTATGCTGTGTTATTCCTCCATTGAATTTTGCACATGTGAATGCACTGATCCCAGCATTTGATATTTTGTACATTTATAAATGGGCGCAATGTGGCTCGGGGGGGGGGCAGTCGCCGCGCGCGATCTCTGCGTTTTTCTGTGCAAGCATTGCCTCTTCGCTAAATCGGGACTAAGCCTCGGGCAGGGGAGGAGGAACTCCAGGATCATAACAAAATTCATCTTCCCAAAGTTCCTGCCCATCTCCTAGGGCTTGGAACTACAGGGCGCGGACGAGCAGAGATCGCGCGGCGACGGACCCCCCTCCCCCCCCTCCGCGAGCTACACTGCGTCTGTAAATGTTTACCTGTATTATGGATTCTGCAACTAGTGAACAGATCCTCACGAAATCCTCACTTATGTTCCCTTTCGTTTCCTATGGCTCAGAGATGAGGTTCACTCGAAACCAGACATAAGTTCACGAAGAGGGGCGCTGCGAGAGCGTAGTTGTTCGACGGGTCGGTGCTTACTTATTTGTACCACAGACGATCCTCCCCTACTGCAGAGCTACGACAAGCACCTTTTAAGCGTTTACCAGGCCTTGAGCTAATCGCCACCACTAATTTGAATTGTTTAGCTGTTTACTAGCTCTCATAGCATCTTGTGATCGCGATTCGTTTTCAGTGCTCTTACCGTTGTACGTAGTCCATGATTTTCTTCAAGACATCGCTGTTTGGTCATTAATCACTTTTATAAAACTTCTGTTATATCTGCTGATGATTCTATCGATGAATGTTGTCATTTATCCGAATCTGGAGGAGGCCTCTCCCTTAAGTGTTGCAGCACCTTGGCGAAAGAGGAGACCAGCAAGACAGACAGGGAATTCGAAATCATGTTTAGAGGACGATTCTATTAGGTCGGTCCATAATTTTTGAGAACCTTTGGTGTTTTTCGATTTAATTACTTATCTTATTTCTCTGATGTATTTATTCAGCATAGTATACATCACCATTATTACCAACATATCACCAATGCGAGGGTGGGTATTCAGTGTCTCTCTTGTAGAATTTCATAGAGTTCTGATCGAAGAAATATTGGATGTCGATTTTGACTTTATGGTGATTCAAGTGAGATTTCTTCTCCAGAAGGTGATTGAGAGAGGAGAGCGGATAGTCGTTCGTTGACGCAGGATTAGTGCTACAAGGCGGAGCTAAAAGAACTGACCGCCCGAGAGTCTCCAATTTTTTAGGAATTTTCTTAGCAAGGCGGGCTCGAACGACCTCAGAAAAAAATAGATTTTGTCTTACTTTGCTTTCAAGTTGAAGGCGTTGCCATCAAGCTGTCAACGATTATCTTCATCACTGACACTGGTATTAGTTGATGCCGGTCTTCAGCGCAAAGGCCCTCCCGTATTGCGCCAACGACTCAGGAAGTTCGAATTCAGAGGGAGTTGGTTTTACTGTCAAAGCGAGAGATTACGATAAAGTGCGTATGCAGCGTGGAAGTACATGCACCATTGGAAGCAGTAGTCAGGGGCCCAAGGAAACGAAATGTTGCGTTTTTGTGGTCAAAGGTGCGCTAGTTGCAGCGTACAAGGCTTGCCATTCCTTTCTGAGCCCCGCCACGGTCTGTGCTCCGCCCCCAGCAGCAGCGCCCTTCGATTGCCAATGTGACGAGATATTCCACTTCCAGAGTGTATCCTATAACTTTTCATGGGATGCGTGATCAATCAAAGCATGATGCTTGCTGAAATGATAGAGGCTATCAGCATAACATGTGCAAACGACCTCCTAATTGGTTGCTAGCTCGTCCATTATCGGAGGTCAACGGGCAAAGAAAGGGGTCCCATTTTGCGCCTTCTTGACGGATTTCTTTGCTTTTTTCGCCACTGGGGCATTATTCAGCATCTCCACTTCCACTATGAACCCAGTCCAAACTTATCGTAATCCCTCGCTTTAAAAGTAAAACTGGAATATAGCTACGTATACAGGTTTCCAAGTCCAGATTTATGGACCTCGTTTAAGCCAAGCTGCTGCGGGCATGCGGCTTGTTAGCGCACTGCACCCAGTCCACATCACCAATGAGTATGATGGATGGTCATCCGAGAGAACCGAGGAAAACTAACAGTATCATTATGATATCAGACGGGTTTAGAACCGATTCAAGATTACAATTTTTCTTCGATCAAAACTCCATGAATTTTTCAGTTAGAGACCACACCTAGCCTCGATTAGTGATATGTCGTTTACTAATGGTGATGTAGGCTATGCCGATATATATTCAGCTGAATAGAGAAGCAATTTTATAAATTATACCCCAAAGGTTCTTTCAAATATGGACGAGCCTATCGATTAGAGTCAAAGGAAAAGTTATCTGTCGAAAGACGGCAGGGCTACGAACCGGGATTGCTGCGTTTCGGCCAGACAAAGGTATGGCCCCGAGAGGCCGTAGTGCGGCGTACTCGGCAAGTCGTGCCGCGCGTCTGACTCAGAATTAGCAGGCGATAGCGTTTAGGTGAAGGAGAGTGCACATGGAGTCCCACAGTCCAGCTCAATTGCGAAATCACGAGGAAGGAATGGTCCTTTCTCCATTAGGCGACCGCTTTCGATTTTTTTCATTTTCAGTTTTTTTGCTTTATCTTGTCATCCTTACCCCCCCTACTTGTTACAACTTTTATCTGAGCTCTGCAGTTTTTATTAGAATTAGTCCGCCACCTACATATTGTTGTCCACGTTTGGAGAAGCTGTATATTCAATGGGATTTGCAAGGTTACTTCGTATAACTCTAGCGATCAGTAGAACTCTCATACCTGAAGATTTTCAGCAATTGTAAGGGTTGCAAGTGTTGAAGATTTATGTTGGTAAAGAAGGAAGACACTCAACTCGGAATAGATGCCGACAGGTGAATGAACCTGTCTGAAGGTGAGCAAAACCTCTTGACCCATGAAAAAAGCGCTGGACAGCTGTGCTGGCCAACAGCTGTAATCACCATTGCAACTTCAGAGCAGTTCCGAGCCGTTCAGCTCAGCTTTGCACTTCTTTGCGATTTTCCGTCTCCCCTCTTGTGTTTAACATTATTATTTCAAAACAAACTAGCAATTAAATCAGCATAGCCAAAATCTCGTACAACGCAACGAAATATGTGGTCATCTTCAGAATTTTGACACAGCTGAGAAAGCATGATACGCTTACTACACGTTCTGACTCAAACTCGGGGATAATATCTGAATTTCTATCTAAAAAGTGGGCTGGAGCTGGATTCGGTTTCAGCCCGTTCTTTTCATCGCCTATCCCGCAGTACTTGATTAACGATTTGCTTCAATTGTGCGGCGGTCTCTTTAGTGGCCGTTACTTCAAAGTAAACGGTTTTACTGAGAGTGAAGTTCGGAGCACAGAGCGCATCATTTTGATTGATGACTATTTTTCGGGAGACCGCGGTTCACCAACAATTACACGTGCCCTTTTGTAGTTTTTCCTTTTTTTATTTCGGCTATAGAAAATCCACTGATGCCGAAGAACTCAAGCTCCCCTCACTGGTTTGTAAGCATAATTTGTGTTTTCTTTAGAGATTTAGGGGCTGGAAGGCTTCGTTCCTGGTGAATGCTGGTGCAATCTTTTGCCATAACAGTGTTCCTGTTCGTCGCTGTGATCGTGCACGTGGTCTTCTATAAGGAGGAACTTGGTGAGTTCAAATTCACAGTGTGAGAAAGTGGGTGTTCGGCCCTGATTGACGCGGACTAGTACGCCACGCATTCTAATCAATGAGGTTTAAGAAACAAGCGGTAGAGTGAAGCAATTTTTTCCTACACCATTACATTAATGAGAGTAGCTGGAGTCCAGGCAAGGCAAGCCTCTGTTTCCATCTTTATGGAGGCATTGAAAATATCAAAATATCTTTGGTTCAATGGTGAGCGGATATTAAACACCGTTACTAATTATTTAGTTAATTCGCACTTAATATTTTAATTATTTCACATGAGTGATGGGTTGAACAACGTTTTTAGGTGGGAATGAACCCGCGCCTCTCGGTTAACCGTAATTGTGCGCTACAAGTTGCGCTACCTGGGCACCGTTTCGCCCTAACTCAGCTTTTCATAGAACATTCACTAGTTTGATTATTTCACAATAGATTTAATTTATTTCTCATCTCTCGAACCGAAAGAGAAATCTGATAGTAGCGTGCTAAAATGGGACTCTTACAGTCTGATAACCTATCATTTACTCTCAAAGTAGCCTTCTGAAAGGCCCCATGAAAAGCTCAATCCAAGTGGTGATAGATATATCACCAATACAGTTTTCAAGTTCTAGCTGTTCATCGTCTCCTAGAAGCTGTTTCAGGCGACTTTTCTCTCTTATCTGCCTGCACTTATCAACGTGACGAACTGGACTATTGTCTGTGGCTGGCGCTCGGCGCTCTCGTGTTGCCGCCATCGACACCGTCCTTGCTGGGTTCTCGGAATGTGACCATCGAACTGCTGTAAGCAAGCTTGTTCTGATTGTTCAATTGAGACTTTCGCTTTGGAGCTAGCTATTCTTATGATATGGTCAGCTGGACTTTGAACCAGTGCAATTCATTTTGTTCAGCCCCATTCTTCACACAGTTTTCGCATCTCGTTCTTTTTCTTGCTCGTCTATTTTCTCTTACACTCGTTTGATAACGTACCGGTTATTTCCGACGCTGCACTCTGTGTTTTGGGTATGTACAGGATGCATAACAATGGTTGTTGATTCGAATCAAGGTCCAACTATTTCATTGGAATTTCCCTAAAATTCTATATTTTTGTGAGCTGTTGCTCTTGTTTGTTGTCTACAAAGCCTTTTTTATTTCTATTTTCCAATTATTTATTTGATAATTTTCTGGGATTCTGTTTCTGTAGTGTATCTAATCGTAAACAACAATATAATAAAAAGAAATTTCTGAGCATTCTCAAAGGAGCAACTAGTCGTGTTAGCTGCTTTGTCCCAAATTTGCTAAGGGAATCCTTTGAAGTCACGAGCTGCTAACGCTTCGCTCTTTCCTTGGGTTGCACGGATTTTGTGGATGGGTGGTACAAGGGGGAGTGCAGTTGTGTCCTGTGGACGAATATCTCATAACCCTAGGACTACACCCAGAGCAGTGGGAACAGTAAAGTTTTCTCAGGGCCTCGGCGTCTCACCCCCTTTCCCATCCCTAATCATAAGGCTTGTTCAACGCTGGTAAAAAAAAGCAGTGGAGGGCGTCCTCCTGCACCATGAAGTTCCCTCATACTGGAAGAACGCCATGTTTTTAAGAGCTGCAGAGCCTTCCAAGACCGTCCTTACAGTTTTGGAGTCGTTGGTGCAGAATGAAACCAGCGCCATGCTTATATGGTGGGATCTTACAGTACAATACCCCCGAAGCAGGTTAGGGATGATGATTTCCGCCCTTGACTGGTTGCCCATGCCTGGGAGCTCTTCGGCGAAGCACGCCCATGCTGGTGACGTCACTGTGAGGGAACTTCCAAGGTACAGCACGTCTATAAGCATTACGTACATATAGGAAGCGTGACGTTTATCATATCCTACCTTTGCCGTTGAGTAAATGTTAGTAAAAAGGGGTGAAAATTGGAAAACCGATGATGGATTTTATTGTCGACATAATTGTGCTTTTC
>MU904786.1:0-12087 GCA_036418205.1 Ostertagia ostertagi | reverse complement strand
ATTTCATTCCATGGCAACTAACCAGGAAGGTCTTTCAGGGCGTGACGAGCTTTTTGAAAACGGTCTTTTGCATGATATAGGGGCAGATGCGGGGACCACAGAACCATGTTTAATTTTTCCTGAACGGCCCTCTGAATACCAGAAAAGGGGGTCCCTAGTTCGATTCCTCTTGGTGACAAATTTTTGCATTTCGAGTTGACGTTCCAAAATTCGCGCAAAATGGAGTTCTGATTGTTCTGGTTGGTTCTAACTCCATTTTGCGCGAATTTTGGCACGTCAACTCGAAATGCAAAAATTTGTTACCACGAGGAATCGAACTAGGGACCTCCTTTTCTGGTATTCAGAGGGCCGTTCAGGAAAAATTGAACATGGTTCTGTGGTTCCCGCATCTGCCCCTATATCATGCAAAAGACCGTTTTCAAAAAGCTTGTCACGCCCTGAAAGACCTTCCTGGTAGGATATTTGGCAGAAGATGATGAACGGTTGAAAGCCGATGTGGAATGGAGGCCTAACATGAAAGAAAACATTGTGAACCGCCATCAGTCTTTCAATATCACCATTTTTTGACAGAGTTATGACAACGCGCCTGGTTGTGATGGAAATTTCGTCGCGTCAATTTTTTAAAAATTGGATTGGTATAGCATTTTTGATCTAGTTTTGTTGCATAATTGCAATCAGGATCTTTTTGCCCAGACTGTGGGTTCACTTGCAGACATCTTGAAACTGTAATTTTAAGACTTGAAGTACCAGACAACTTCTATGCTTGGATGGATCCTTACGAACTCAGTGTTAGATGAGGTATTTTTTGAATCTAGACGAAGTTATTACGAAGCTCCAGCTACGTGTACCTAGGTCGGGAAATCAATATGATGAACGATCTAGCTCCAGAGCTGAGCAGGAGGAAACGAGCGGCTTGGGGAGCGTACAAGAACATCGAGGGAGTAGTGAAGAAGACGAAGAACATCCGGCTCCGTGCCCACCTCTTCGATTCCGCTGTCCTTCCTGCCCTAACCTACGCCTCAGAGACTTGGACTCTGCGCAGGCAGGACGAGCATGCGGTCAGCGTTATCCAACGCGCTGTCGAGAGGACGATGCTAGGAGTAACCCTATACACGCAAGTGCAGAGGGGAATCCGGAGTTCGAACTACGCCAACGATCGAAGATCAGGGACGCTGCCGTTTTCGCCAAGGAATCGAAGATAAGGTGGGCCGGACACGTCATGCGATTTTGCGATGACCGTTGGACCAGAGCGGTTACCGACTGGATCCCTCGGGACGTCAAACGAACACCTGGACGACCGCCGGCCCGATGGTCAGACTTCTTCACGAAAGCTCTGAACGAAAGGAATGAAGGACTTCGTGTCCCTCGAGCAAGGAGGATCCACTGGACCACTCTAGCACGCGACAGGGACGAATGGAGACGTTGCTGGCGCCCGCTCGAGCAATTCGATGATCAACGGGACGAC
Source organism: Ostertagia ostertagi (assembly GCA_036418205.1). Lineage (NCBI taxonomy): Eukaryota > Metazoa > Nematoda > Chromadorea > Rhabditida > Trichostrongylidae > Ostertagia > Ostertagia ostertagi. The sequence goes on along the minus strand of MU904786.1, from coordinate 10,622 downwards.
AGGTGATACAGGTGATACAGGTGATTGCTTCGAAAAATAAATTAATACGAAGTTACGCGAGAACTTTCATGCTCACCATGACCAATCCTTGAATCGTTTCGCTGGCTAGTGTAACCACCTTCACAAGTGCTGGTGGACGAAATGAAGCTCACTTCCAACCACAACACCTCTGATTGTTGTGTCCAGGCTGATTATTTACCAATCTTGAAGTGCTAATAATATCCGACGCGATTCAATCCGTGATCAGAGAGATTTTGGAAAACTCTCCTAAATGGAGAGAACAAATACTCAAAAAGTCGAAATCGATGAATAGCGTAGCAAGCAGTCAACTGACCCGCAAGCAGCCAGTCTTCGCATACGACGGCTCGTCTATTTCCATTTCCATGTGACAAACATACAAGTTTTTTTTCAAGTTAAAACTGCGCTAGTTCAGGTAAAAGCCGAGCACGGCTGAAATTCGATGGTGTCACTTGTTTCAAATGAATTCAAGTTTCACATGGATAATTTATCAGTTTTCTAAAGACCTAGTGCTTCGATGAATTAATAGTTCTTATGAGCTCATGAAATTCATTCCCTTATGCCAAATATTCAATCGAACGACTCATGGTCTACTAAACGCTCCAGTGTCTCCACGATCAAGTTGATCTGTCTTCGTAGTTAACGGATCGAGCTGGAATTTTGACCGCAACACACACAAACATACAGCGACGTTCGTGCCGCAGCAAAAGACTGTAAGCAGCGTTCTTCACCCAGAACGGAAATACTTGAATGAGAATTCTATTATCTTCAACAATCCGTACAGTTTACAGTACAGTTCTCTGATTCACTTTCAAATAAAACCAGGCAAATGAAGTCGTTCCAAATTTGTACAAAAAAAGAAAAATTCGTGTAGTGGTCAATCCAATATATTTCATGAAACAACTCGACAAAGGCGACTCAATACAGGGTTGGCTACCTAAATATTGGCGCATGGTTTATTGATCATATTTCCAAAAAGAGATGCTATTATAACTTCAGAAGTTTATTTTTATATACAATAAAACATGAAAATTCATTACCAAAGAAAGTGCTCGAGATGGCCTCCTTTGGTAGCGATACAGGCTTGAAGTCTCTTTTCAACTGACATCACCGTGGGCCGCAAGTAGCTGACGTCGGCGTGACGTGAGTAGATCTTCAGACCAGAAGTGGCGCACGATTTGCAAAACGACAGGCAGTTGTTGGATCTGGCTAGCAGACATTCTGCTCGACCTTGTGTACACACAAGGAACCGTTTTTCAAATTTGTCATGGTTTGGGCAGGAATTACTTCTGAAACCATGACACCGCTTGTCTTTGTGGATGAATACATCAAAGCCAGCGCCCAGATCTACCCGGAAACAATTTTCACGTAATGCCCTTCTTCCAAGGACTCTTTTGACCTTCAGCGAACGTCATTGCATTCTTCAGCAAGACAGGGCGCCTCCACATGCCGCAAAATCAATGTTGGAGAACTGTGACCGTCATTTTCCAAGTTACCGGCACAAAATGTTTGGCCATCTAAGTCGCCCGATTTGAACCAATTGATTTGGCGGTGTGGGGCTTCTTGAAGCAGAAAGATGCCTTCTGAGCAACGTCGAAGTTTGGATGAAGGCTTCCTTGGAGGAGGCGTGGAAGGAGCTTGACGTCAGCTACTTGCGGCCCACAGTGATGTCAGTTGAGAAGAGATTTGAAGCCTGTATCGCTGCCGAAGAAGGCCATTTCGAGCACTTTCTTCAGCAATGTACTGCCATGTTATATATAAGATAAAACTCTGAAGATGTAAAAGCTTCGTTCAAAAAATATGCTCAACAATCCATGCGCCAACATTTAGTAGCCACCCTGTAATTATAAATTGCTATTAAAGGAATCCTCCACGGAAAAAGCTCCGCCCTCATTACCACAGAAAACGATACCTTAAAGGAATCTTCCACGGAAAGAGTGATCATTTTGTCTTGTGTGTAGGATTAGTATTATCGAAACTAACGCTTATGTTCCGTTCTTTTTGCTATGCTCATGAGGCTAGGGCCTAAGGTATCGTTTTTCTGTGGTAATGGAGGCGGAGCTTTTTCCGCGGAAGATTCCTTTAATGCTTCATTTCAAATCGTATACTGCATAGAAAACGGAAAAAGGGCAATTTTTTGCAAAAATTGCAATAAATGTTGAAAATTAGTTTCTCTTGTTTCTTTCTTTCCAAAGGTGTAAAAACGTTCGTAGGTTTCATTACCTATCCTCGTTGCAGGCTAGATGTACAACTTTGGTTCAATTACACAAAGAGCATTCTATTCTTGCATATCCAACCGGTCTATTGAACTATAACGGAATTGAAATTGTAATCTCGAACGTTATGAATACACTTCTTAAATTATTAGGTACCGGATATCGTAGTGTCGCTTTTTCTGAGTTCAGGAAGCTTTGGGGCCGATTACTATGGCAAGTTCAAATCGTTCAGAAAGTCTTTCAGCGCTTCATTCATCTGCTACGAAAGATAATGCTTATCGCTAAATGTTGGTTCACAATTTAACTTTCCCAATTTTTATATTTTTTTCTGAAAATTACTATGTCCAGTGTGCAAATTCGCATGTGTGTACCAAATGCTTCAAAATTCTTGCTGAGAGCTACAACTTCCGCCCACCAAACCAACATTGCATTTGTTGGAGGGAATACTACCATTTAAAATGCTCATCGGTTTTTCACAGTTTTCTCAAAAGACAGTGAAGTCTTTGAAGTGATGCCCGCAATCGTCGTCAAAAAGGTGGCCCTAGTTAAATCAGTCGAGACGGGGCTGCACCAGTCTTGTGCTGAAATGGTAGGACACCTTAGCAGTGATGATCGATGGTGCACAAACGCTTAACGAAGTTGATTGCACAAGAAATTCTAATAAATGTGCTCATCTGCTACTCACGTGTGCTCAAAAAGGGTGCGTTTTTGACCCCATGTGGCAAAAAAGACTCCGGGAAAAATTGTCCAGTTGAGCTGGTAAGTAATAAACTTTTCCACCATACAGTGCAGACCCTACTCTAACTAAACTGTATACATATTTTGTCCAGGCCTAACTTTAGCAAGTGAGAGGGATGATTTGTCAGATGATGTCAAAACCGACCTACCTCTCTTTTTCGACTCAAAAAATTCCTAGCTTCAATCGTACGAGGTTTCCACTCATACTGGTAAATGGGAAAAGAGCTAATGAGTCATTCGATGAATATGCGTTTCACTCCCCGGATTCTGAATTAAAATATTGGTGGTCCGAAACTCGTGGTGAAAAAACGACACTAAGATATCCGGTACCTAATAGTTTTGTTGGATCGCTGCGGTTTTACGCCGCCGCAGTTCCCGTTGCGAGGTTATCACAAGAATGCTGAGCTGTGGGTAAAACTTTCTGTGAGTAAGCTGTGATAAGTTTCTCAGCGCGAATCAAAACTGAAACGCAATTATCCAATAAAAACGAATTGATATTGTAATATCTAGTACAGCTTTCAGCTTTACTGTTTACTGTCGATATCGGCTGACCGGTTCGTCACGTTACACGTGTAAATGCTGAAGAGCAATGGTGAATTCACCATTGAAGCTGAGTTGTTCACCCATCCGAGGGGATTCGTCTACCCAGATGTGCCCAAGGCTCTAACTGTTACTGGCTCCTTTAAGACGAAATCAATTCAAAAAAAAACCGTCCTCCCTCCTAGAGTGTAGATCGTTCCTCTTTGAATCTACTTGACCAAGGCGCAACCGTACTACGTCTACCTTTCGGCGCCTAATGGGTTAAGCGAATTTTTTGTGCATCTGCCTAAACAGTGTTATATAATTTGCTCAACAATGTAAGAAACGGTAATAAAATTGAGATAGGCTTCAAGTTCTTCCACTTACTATTTTAGCAAAAACCTTAGAGAAGAGGTGATGTTCAAGATTTATTACTGCTTCCAAAAAAGAAAGTGGGATGTAATAAAGACAGTCAAATACGAATAGGCGAACTTTTGGTGGACTTGAGATGTCAGCTCGTTCGGATAAGTAATGTTCTTGATGTATTTTGCTAGGCGCTTCAAATGTTTTTTCCAGTTATACGAAAATTAATTTCTGAGTAGATAGAGTCGAGACCTGTGATACCAGCTTTTTCCGCAAAGTTCTTCACCTGTAAAATCCATTTTTCTCTAAAATATTTAGACTTGCCACACCGGAAGAGATAAGATTCCAGAAAGCAATGAGTGCTACAGTTCGAAAAAGGAATCTTGGATCGAGTCAAACAGAAGCCGAAAATATGGCATACCTCATCTCAGTGGGGAATTTCACAAAGTACATTCTTCTTGTCAAATAGTACGCCCTTCAAGAAACCAACGCGGCTTGGGCCAAAAGATGGTGGACAGTTGGAGAAAAAAAAGTTAGCTCCGCGTGCCCCAGAGCACGTACTAATGCCCATGTAACGTGCCTAGGTTCCAAATCAACGCAATCTGGACAATCCTCCTTCCTTCACATAAAAGTCACAGTCACGAGCTTCTAATCAGTGAGCTAAGCCTACTCTGCTATTTTAAGTTTCTATCAGCATTTTTCTTGGGAGTTTTAATACCACTTGATAACTGAAAAATTCACGTTCTCAAAGAAGGATAGAAAACCTTCGCCGTATCAAGGGGCAACGACTTAGTTCCGCTCTTGTGCTTCCTGGGGTTCCGTTTTTTATAGGTCATGTTCACCTGACCCATGGCACATGGTTCTTTGAGTAATGCCGAGTTTGGCGACAGAAATCAAACGAAAAGGTACAAGTCAGAGAGCTCGTCATCCCAGCAGTCATGTATTGGTTTTGACGACGGACTTTTGGCTCGTCCGTGGTGGCACGCGACAAATTGCGCGGCGAGCGGCGCGGCGATCCGGACGCTTCGCGGAAATTCGACACGTCAAACGTGTGAAGATTGCGGATAAAATCCGCAAGGTTTCTGCAATTCGAAATACGTCTGAATGCCTAGAATTTTGAGGAAAGCGGTGGCTGTAACAGTAGCAAGAGATGAGATGGAACTAGTATAGCGCTGTTAAGGCAATCAAGGAAGGAAATCGTTGGGGGAAATGTTCCATTGGGGGGGGCGGGTGGGGAGTGAGCGAGCCAAATTTACTTCGTACTGTGTTTGGACCGAGACCTGAGGAGGAAAAGGTTCTGGGGAATAATTTTGTGTTCTCTTTGGCGTTCCTGCCCTCCTGCTTGAGCATAGTACACCTACCCCCTCGAACCTGTTTTGTTGTTTTAAGCTCGATCAGCAAAACATATGTATATAGTTGACGTTAAATACCTCAACAAAAACTCCCAATTCACCTGCTTCGATGGTAGTAGTGACATTTACATGAATGTCCTCATTCATCTTCTTGCGCTGAAGCCTGTCTCCGATACTGCTGCTTCAATATCCGCGAGCGGAAAGATTTTCGAATAGCAGAACCATGCGGAGTTTATCCTCAATCTGCATGACGTGTTGAATTCGACCCGAAGAACCCGCGCAGGCCTGGTCTCGTCCGGATCGCCGCGCGTGCAGCCCGGACGAGCCAAAAATCTCGCACCCGCTTTAACACATTGCGTACGCTGGCGAGCTCGCATGCACGCGCAAGCATTGCACATCGTGCGCCCAATAGTGGAGCATGCGGCCACACTGCACAGACATTTTTCAATTTTCGTTCTTGGAGAAATACCAATATCATTTGCTCTTATCAAAGAGTTTGTTCACAAATTACTGATGAAGCGTAATTTTTTCTATTCATCCGCTCATTATAAACGCGTTAGCTGGGCATCAATGTAAGTATAGCTGTTCTCCTGTGCCAAGTTAGTTATTAGTTTAGTTTCTTTCATCTGACTCATCAGCTTTCACGGGAGACCAGCGACACCGCCGACTCGGAGGGACGTCTGACAGCAGCGGCCGAGGACCGCGACCTCTTCCGTTCTCGTTACCTCACCTTTCCAAGGGCGACGCCCTCTGCACAAGCTGCATCAAGATCTGATCGTTCACTCTCGCCTCCAGTGATCTGTTTTGTGCCCACAGTTATCTCTTGTAACATGCCATGTACTTTTGTACTTTACTCTCTTTTGTATGTGCTCAATACTCAATACTCTGGTTCTATTGGTGTCTTGAGGATAAAACTTATTAACACGTTGACGACATTGTGCAGCGCATGCGCATCACACCTTGAGCACCGTGTGGGACCGTGTGCAGCGCATGCGCACACACAAAATATTTATTTTTTTCGCGCATGCGCTACTTCTTTTCTAATTTTTTTGCATCTATTCCATAGACTACACCATAATATGACTAGACACGGCGAGGTTCATTGAATGGTTGAATATGCTCCTTTTTAGCGAAGGTTTTCTAAGCCCTACGAATTTCCCAATTGTGTTCATTCCTAGTTTCCTTTATATTCTGATAATCTTGGTCATAAAAAAGAGCAGTAGAAGTAAGTACAGACCCACACATATAGCAAGACATATGTTTTTAGTGGAGCAACCGCGTCAAAAATAATTCTGAGGTTCACTGCAGCAAAAGCAACTGAAACTTGCCTTTCATCGCCAGAAAACGTCAATTCGACCGATTTTTTACAGTTGTCCCTTCTGATAAGTTTGACACATCGAATATCATTCTAAACATTTTGTTGCATCCGAGTTTTGGGTATTTAAAGCTCAAAATTCACGGATTTGATGTGAGGCGGCGGCGCCTGCAAAATCGCCGTGGTCCCACGCGGCGCAAAAACCCAAAACGCGCGTTGTCGTCAACGTGTTAAACGAAGTTTGCGAGATTGAACGATTTGGCTGCCTCCATTGCGTCGCTCATGCTCTACTATTGATTGAGATCATTCACAATAGAAGGACCTAACGTTCTACCACAACTTTTTGTTGAGAAAGCGTACATACAGGATAGTTCACCTATTAACCCCCAACTTGCTAGCACACTTATTGATCAACAGTGAGAATTTCTCCGATTCGGGGAATATTTGCAGACTTACTCCACCCTTCTTAGGGCCTTCGAGGGTGTGGATATCTTACGCCTATATTCTGCCGTATATTCATCACCGATACCAGAGTAGTGATAATGCCTAACACGCTAATGATAACCTGAAGCAATTACTTAAGTCATTCTGAGTGGAATACTAACTTGTTTTTTCGAAAGGTTACAGCCGAGAATACAGATGTAAGAGAAAAGCGCTCGTGAAGGCTTTATTGCCGATGTTCTGTTGCATATCACCATCTTCATTCTAGATTCTGATGAAAACAGATGACTGCGACTGAGTTACCCTCCGCTTCGTAAAACGAGAAAGCGTAAGATGCACACCATGCACCACAACTGGCGACGACCACGAGAAAGCGCTTGAAAAGCGGCAAGGAGAAGGACCCTATTTTCCGGTGTATAAGCCCCCGCTAGTATCATGTAAAAACACCTCCACTGGTGCAGTGTACTTGAGTACATCTAGAGTCAACCGTAACATGCCCATAGGGGTAATTCGATATGCTGATCACGAAAACGACATTCGTTTTTAGCGGTCGGCGCCAGCTGGGGTCAGCTTGTCACCACCCTTGATTTCACCAAAATCGTTGTATACTTCCGTACAGAGGTTATTTTGCCCTGATTACGAATACGACGTCCTTTTTTGGCATTAATGTTGTTCAGTGCACATGTCTCAGCTGAGAGCGCAGATGAGCAGAAAATAGGAGCCAAATAGCGCCAGCGCCGAGAATGAATGTCATGATCGTAATGAGGCACACTAAATAACCGCTATACGGAAGTTTGCACGAAATTCGGTGAAAACATGTGTCGTGACAAGGTGGCGCCAGCGCCAATGAAAGTCGTTTTCGTGATCAAGACATCGACTTACCGCTATAGGCAAATTTGGGGAAGTTTCAAATAAGTGCAAAGTTACTCTGCACGAACGGAGGTGGTTTTACGTGAAAACGGCGCAGGCTTATCTACCGGAAAGTAGTTGGTTGCAGTTGTATTCTATTATCTCTCTAGTTCTCCCGGAACAGGTCCTCACATCTGTCAAATATGGCAATGCAAGTATTAACAGATTTATTGGCATAGGATGCCTTCAAAAAAGGAGAACGTATAAGAGGATGAAGCAATCGACTTGAAGGAATCCTCGGAAAATTTCGTGATTCTATTTCACCCATAAGTCACTGGCTTGGCACCCACGCTAAGAACGAAAAAAAAACAGAAGAATTGCATTGTTTTGGTAAAAAAAATTCGAAAAACCGAAAGGGCTGCTACGCGTTCAATACCGCCGGACATCTGTCACAAATGCTGGCGACGGGATGCTTCCACTTGGTTCTTGGAGTGCCTTCACTAGAAACTCTTTCTGGCCTTTTGACTTATTGCATTCACATCTCACACTTCTACTGCATCCTATTCTATCGATCGATTTGTCTCTACTCTCCAAAATCGCGCGCTTTAACCCGATTCTTTCATTGCGTCGCCTGATACGTAGCCGCCCAAGGCGGACTTCTTTCCATGCCCCGCCTTTGGCTCCGCGCCATTACCTTCGATTGTCCATAGTGAGTTTTGTAAGTTTGTTTCTCTTCGGAAACTGAATCTTCATGCGTGAAACTTTGTGTGTTGTCTCTAGTGATCACAACTGACATATTCATGTTGGAAAGAATGCAAGATTTTTCCGCCAAGGATTTCTTTGAAATCCCTTACGAGATGCCTCCCGCATTCCACCAATTTGATCGTAGTGGTATACATTGAGTGCGATTTGGCCTATGCAGTGGCGGAGGTTAGCCGATGCACAGGTCACCGTTTTCGTTCTCCCAGACAACTCTGGTACCAATTGGCTATCACTTCATTATATAAACCAGAAGTTTGGTGTGTCGGTTTGTTTGTGTGTATGTATGCACGTCTGTCTGTCCGTCCGCAAAATGAAGTGAGTGATAAGGCGGCCAATGGAGTAAACAGGCCGCTAACAAATCTGGGTAGCTCGCAGGGCTTGCCCTATCACTGTTTTGCAATGGCATGTTGTGATAACAGAACAGCGGCTATATAAACACCTACTTAGCACACTCTTGGTTATTCACATGGTGCTACAATGGCGGTAGAGCAGTGGAGAGGAGAGGGGTGGAGGAAATCTTGTCACAGTGGGAGGCGTCAAGATTACGTAGTAAAGGGACGTCCCAGCGGCTGCCGGGGACCAATCTGGTGGAATTATAGGCATGGTTGGCCGAAGCGGTGTGCGGCGTATGACACAGGATTTGGTCCTCGAATAAACAGGCCACTTACCACTGCTCCACCTTCTTTACTCTGAAAGGGAGCATTTTAACTCAAATATGAAGTAATGGTGCTACGTTACTCATTACTCATTACGTTACTCGTTACTAAAAAATGGAACTGTCGAGGAAGTCGGGCTATTATATTATAGGAGCTCTTCCCTCACCAGTCCCGGACGAGGCTAGTATGGTGAGCGTGCAGGTTTGCTCGAGTTCCCGAGTTACGTGCAATGGTGCTCCATAAGCCTGCTAGGCCTCACAGGCATACGTTTCCCCTTTATCAATGCTATTTTCGTCCGCCCAAGCCAGCGAACCAGTGTTCTGGGGCCGTATGCAACAAGCCCCGCAGGTCTGAGGGGATATATCCCCTCGGTCGTATGCAACAAGCCCCGACGCCCGCGAGGGGACATATCCCCTCAGTCGTATGCAACAAGCCCCGCAGCACTGAGGGGATATATCCCCTCGGTCGTATGCAACAAGCCCCGCTGCTGGAGGGGATATATCCCCTCGGTCGTATGCAACAAGCCCCGCTGCTGGCGAGGGGATATATCCCCTCGGTCGTATGCAACAAGCCCCGCTGCACTGAGGGGATATATCCCCTCGGGGCTTGTTGCATACGACTGAGGGAGGGGGACGAATCCCCCTACTCTCGACTAGGGGGATTCATCCCCCGGCTTCGGTCAGTTGGACTTTCGACGCGTTAGCGTCGTGGTCGAGCTGACCTCGGGATGTCGGTGATGAAGTTCCCATAGCAAGTTCCGGAGCAAGTTCTGCCAATTAGGATTGTCCTTTTTTTCTTCTTTGTGACGCTCACTTATAGGATAATTCCAACTCAACGTTTATTATTTTGGCGCACTTTGATTTTGCATATTTCGTTCGAAGCGAAAAGCTGGCTTTGTAGAAGAACTCGTGCCCCCCATTCGCTCATAACAGACCTCATGCATTGGTGGCAGAACGCATGTCTCTCTCTCTTTCGAGAGCTCGTGGTTCTTCGAAGGTCGACGGACTACTTGAACTCCAGCCCTTCAAACCCCCTCTGCGCTCTCTCGCGGGTCCCTCTCCTCTCTAAGGCTTAGTCCTAGGAACATTCACCCGTTCTCTAATCGTCTGTGCTCTAGCCGTCGCGGCAGGAATTAAGGCATTAACCACAGGTGAATTTGTGAAAAAGTAGGTGGTTGGCCTGAGAATTTGGATGAATCATCATAAAAAAGAAAGCCGGAGTCACGGGATCAGAGTGACTATAATGCAAGTGGAAACACAATGCTTTATCACCGAAATCCCGAAGCTCGACCGCGACGCTAACGCGTCGAAAGTCCAACTGACCGAAACGGGGGGATGAATCCCCCTAGTCGAGAGTAGGGGGATTCGTCCCCCTCCCTCAGTCGTATGCAACA